>PVKN010019835.1:0-16191 GCA_004027915.1 Capromys pilorides | reverse complement strand
AATTACATTAATGTAGGAATCGGTTACACTGAAAACATAGTTTAAAAATTACAATAATGGTAAGAAGTATGAAGTGTTACAGAATGCTGACACAGACTATCCCTGGAACTAGCACACATCTCCAAAGCAAACGCTTCCAGGGAATATTCTCTGATAATCACTGCTTGGATAAGGTTTATTTTTAAAGACCGTTGCTAACACAATGGCATACTTACAACAGCTCTGTCAAACAAAGGAACCAATTAAAAAAAGCTGTACTAAGTAAATTCTTTTGGTAGATACCAAATCAGGATATTGTTCAGAAAAATTTTCTTAGCACAGAATTATTATAGTATTAGTCAGATACGTAATAAAATCCTAACATTTAACAAACCTGGAAATAAGTCTATTCTATTGTCATAGAATGAAACATTAAAATGTTATTAATATATAGAATAACAGTATTCATATAATCTATTTGTTTTTAAGATATTAAAAAATTTCCTGGATTAGGAGGTTATAAATACCTAAAAGTACCTAAAATTCAGCATGCTCTGTATTTTCTTCACTTAACTATACTTGTTTAGTTTTGGTTTCCAGCCTGAGCCATTAGATAAATAATATGCTACCTACTGATGGCATGTGGAAGAATGAACATAGTTTAAAGATGGGAAACATTTCAGATGTGAAGTTTGAAGGTTCGACAGTGTGCCTGAGTCAAGGCTTCAGAGAGGCCTTTGAGTATGTGAATGCAGGGTTGAAGTAAATGGGTGAGAGAGTAACAGGTCCGTGAGCCAGGGTTTAGAATTTTGGGACCAGGTTACTCACATTTGGATCCTAGCTCTACTCCTAGTAGCTGCTGACCTTAACAAGTGATCTTGTGCTTCGGTCTCCTGCATCTAAAGTGGGGGTAATGCATAGGCTAATGTGAAGATTCATATATATGAACATTTTTGTGTTTTTTAACTTTTTGTTTTTTGAAACAAAGTCTTATGATGTAGTTCAGGCTGGTCTTGAACTCACACTGTAGGCCAGGCTAGGCTCAAACTCAAGCCAATCCTCCTGTATCAGCCTCCTGAGTGCGAGGATTACACGTGCCACCATGCTTGGTGAAGTGAATCTACTCAGTCCTGTACTTGTGCTCACCTAGCAGTGTACTACCGCAACAGTGTTTCTCCAGGGTTAGTGACTCTTCAAGTTTAGGTCCAGTTCAATGCCCAAAGAGGTAGACATTTTGGGGAAGCCTGCCCTTTATGTACCTCTTTCTGGCATTTTTAACACCTTTTACATTGCCTATTTTTTTCCTATAAGTCTATTTCAACAAATAAAAATAAATTATTTCCTTAGATAGTGTCTTTACCCAACCTAGGAGACACTGCCATGTGTGAGGAAGCAGTTCTTAATGTATATTCAGAGTGTCCTTTGCTTGAAGCTCTAAGGAAAAAACAAAGACTTTCTGTACAGAAAGCCTGAATAAAGAAACAGTGCTGTCAAAGCAGTACCTGGTCAGTACACAGTGTCTCTGGCAATGCTAAAAGAACAGACTGTACATACTGGTTTCTAAACAGAGCTTCTTCCTACATCAGATTTTAGGAATAAGTTACCTGCCTAACCTCCTCTTATTATTACTTAGGAAAGCATTGAAATTTAACACAGCACAACTTTTCCCAAAAGGAAAATTTCATGCTGGAGCGGAACATAGTATCTAAAACAAACAACTTGAAAAAATAGGAAGCATATCCATTCCTGCTGCATGTGAAATATCTACACGCATATCAGACAAGACTTGGATTAATGGCTGAAAGCTCTTTTTCCAACCAAAAAACTAAATACTGTATCAGGCTTTATTTTCAGAAACACAGCACTGCATAATTTCATTCTTAATACTAACAGGATAACAACAAGTTAAGAGTCTAATTTCAGGTGTTGAGTTTTCCATGCATATTAGCTTTCTTCAAGGACAGCAAGGAAAAGAGAACCTCACTTACACTTAACTGAGACCAAACCATTGCCATGAATAGGTTACAACAAATACACTATGGAGGGGCAGAAATTCCATATACCTACAATTTAAAGAGACAACAGAGTTGCTGCCTGCGATATTCGACACATGCTTCAGGTTTCTTTCAAGACGTATACCTATTATTTCTTCTCATTAAGAAAATAACACACCACTGCTAAAACATCCAGACAATGTGTGGGCAATCGAGGTGGAAAGGGCATAGAACGCTGCCTACCCCAGTCCAGAGAGAAGCTGTGTCACTGGCTCCCCTGGGCCTTGTTTACAGCATGGATTTCCTCAACCTTAGGATCCATACTGTCAAAGTTTAGTATTTCTAAAATCTGCGCATCACAAAATTGTCACACATACTTATAATAATGTCCTTTTATTAATATATTACAAAGTTTTTTTAAAGAATGAACTGCTCTTTAGCTAGTACCATGGGATACAATTTTAAAAGAAATTGTACCATAGTGCTCATGCTATGCCATCACTTGTACATTCGTTACAGGATGGATACACATATGCTGCTATATGCATATTTTATTTCTAAAAGGAATCAGAGAACATGTAAAAGTTGCCTGACAAGGGGAGGTGGTGGAGGCAGGAAGAGATCTATTTTTCACTGTATACCCTTTCATCTCCTGAATGTTTACCTCTTGCTTATTTAAAAGTTATTGTTTCTAAAAACTAAAGAATAATACTACATATGAAGTCAGAATTTAGAAAAAAAACACATAAAAGAAGGACACACACGAAATTTCTTAGGTTTGATTCTGGAGAAAGTGAAAGGAAAAAGAAAAAGTGTGCATAAGGAAAACCTTACAGTGATGAAGTTTTATTTCCATAACATATTATTGTAAACAAATATGACAAAATATTGCCAATGACAGGTGTTGTGGACATGAGTGTTATACTGGTAAGTGAACCCTTTTTACTTTAAACTTTCTAAGCATAAATATTAAAATACACCTCATAGATACCACTACATATCTACTATAGTTGTTAAAAAGCTAGCAGTTTGAAGTGAGAGAGGAAGTGGATTAACAGTAGCTCTAATATACAATGGAATAATTGTAAAATGGTACAATCATTTTGAAAAATTGTCTGGCAATTTCTTATAAAACTAAGCAGGTCTGCAAACCACTCGTAGCTCAACTCCAGAGAAATGAATGTACATCTGCCTATGGAAAGGCTGGCACAACAATGTTCATACTTTGTTTGCAATAGCCAAAAAGTAGGAGTAGTTCAGGTGTCCATCAAGAAGAAACTGGGTAAGAAAACTAGTATAACCAGAAGTGACTACTATTCTGAAGCACAAAAGAAATGGTCTACTGATACATGCAACCACTGGAAGGCTTCTTCAAACACTGTGCTAACAAAAACCTTTGCACAAAAGAATGCATAATCTATGATTCTATTTATATGAAGTGCTAGAAAAGCATAACAAATCCATTGTGGAAAAGTTCAGATTTTGGCAGGAATTTACATGACACAGTTATATGCATTTGTCGACACTCGATGAATGTTTACTTTTAAGACATACATGTTTTATTCTACAAGAATTCTGCCTCAAAAGGAAGAGTGAAGTGCACTCATGTCTTCAACCCACCCTGAGACATCTGGGGAGAAGGGAACGATAGATGTATGACAAAGCAAGTGTACTTATATTTCATCATAGCACTCAGATGGTAAGTTCAAAGGTGTTCACTAGAAAATTCCTCTACATTTTGTTTGAAAATTTTCATCATAAAATGCTGTGTATAGTATAAATACTTTTAGTCAAGCTATTCTTTACAATGTATACATGTTATATAGTAGAAGGTGGTCTTATCAGTACATATTGGCCTATATCAAAATTAACAATTTTAATACTTTTAAAGAAAAATTTGTATTATATTAAATTTTTGGAACCGTGATAGATGAGACCATGGGTTTTTGATGTTTGCATTTGTTTGTATATTTATGTTTTTTGCAGTGGTAGGGATCAAACTCAACACATTACACATGCTAGGCAAGCATGACACCATTGAGCTATTCCCCCTTCTTAGAAGAGACTGTGTTTAAAATAAACAAGTTAAAGGTGAATATGTTCCTTGGTTTGCAAATAGGCAACACCACAAGGAAGGATGGCCTTTCCTGGGATCTACTCTAATGCAGTTCGCTGTCCTAAAGGAGGGGATCTCGGCAATCCGCTATACTCTTAAGAACAGGAGACACAGATCCTAATGGGTCTGAAGGCCACTTCAGGCCTAGACTCCACTCCTCCCTCCCTCTTCTGTTCCCTCCCTTAGATGAGGAGACCTCAGTAACAGATCTCTCAGCTCTCCACCACTGCGCCCCCTAGGAGGTGTGCCAGTCTAAAAAAGGGGACAAATCTGTTCTCTTCTGCAGATCCTTTATGGCCTTTTAAAAAGACACTGTTATTGCTTCGTGTACCTTAGACCAATCTTAAAAGATGATTAGATCCAAGACAGAGGTTTATGTTTGAGCTTTTAGCATAGCAACTGAAATCTATGGTAGCTTCAGCAGTGGTGAACCTATGGCACATGTGCCACAGTGGGCTTTTGGTATCGCTGAAAGCCCTAAACGTTTACTGTTAAAAAGGGGGAGGGGCACAGAGATACCTCAGTGGTCTAAGTGCCTGCTTGGCAAACACAAGGACCAGGGTTCGATCCTCTGTAGCACATGCCATGCTGCCCCCACCCTCAGCACACCAAGCCGGCCACGAAGACCAGGCGTGGTGGCACACATCTGTAATCCCAGGATTAAGGAGGCTGAGACAGGAGGATCTCATTATAAGTCCAAGCTGCATAGTGAGACCCTGTACCAGATAAAATTCAAAAAAAAAAAAAATAGGTTCATCATGCCTGAGATATTGCGACTATTACAATAGGTCACGGTTAAGCGCCCATGGGAAGTGAAGCTTTTCTCCCTCTCCTATTTAACTTGCTCTTCTGCAGTGCCTATGTCTTTGGGTGAGGTTAGATTACTTCTTGATGTCCTGACCCAATACCATTAACAGCACCCTGAGGGCAGGCTGACATGGCACCTGGTACAGGGGGATCAAACCGCAGTCCCCTGCACCCGCCTATGCTTGCCTAAGCAGGTGTTTTGGGCTGCTGAGCTATCTCACCAGCAGGTATCACAGATTTTAATGCATACTCTCCTTTCTTTTTTTCTCCTGATCATATATTGAGTATACCTTCCCTCAATAATATATACAGATTTTTCTATTGCATGCTTTCTGATATTTAATTAATGAATACTTTGATCCGGGGATCAACAAATGCATACAGTAAGACCAAGGTCTAGAAGACAGTCACCTTCTTCTAACTGAACTCACAGATGTCAGGAATCACTAGGACATGAGGGCCACACCATAAGGCATGAGGTTCATCCCAGTGTGTTCATTCGTGTGCTCTATATGTGTGCATTGTTTCAGCAAACCAGGAAATGGTGCAGCCTGTCAGTGTCTGGATGCAGGACAACAAATGATACAGTTTGTAAAATTTTTCTTTTCCTAATGGTTTCAATGACCAAATATTTTACATTATATATTTCCATTTTATGCTTGTAATACAAAATAACACGTAAGAAATTAATGATGAAAAAAGAACTTCGGAATTGGTAACTTATGGAGAACTACATTTATCACTTACCTCATTTGAAGGAATTGTGGCAAAGGGCTTAATGACAGCAGCTAGAGGAATCTGAGCCTGCTTAGCCATATCTGATGTGCACGGGAAACAGTACGTGGTGCAGCGAATATATCGAGGGCTAGCATTGCCTTAAACATTGAAAGGACATGCTTAGAAGACAGTGAAAAAAAAGATATTCTAAGATACTTAAACATTTATAAAGATGCTTTATAATATATTAGCTTATTTACAAAATTTTCTCATTTCTTAAAATGAAAAAGTAACATGCAGTTCTGCAATCTATACCCTAGGAACACTATAAGTTATTGGTAAATAAAATACCCTGAACTATATACAGACACGAGTATGTTGATTATTTTCCATAAGTGGGGTCTTAATATAGACTTGAGAGTTGTTCAGATTTTGTGGGAGACATAAAAGAGAGGCACAAAACCATGAAAGATGGGTCCCAGGCACTGCTCCTTTTTCTTTCTATAATGAATCCACTTATGTAAGGATGAGCATCTACATACCATTTCATACCATCAAATGATACTCTAGTAAGTACGATGCCATTTTGACTATTTTTTCTAGAGCTGGTAACTCAATTAGTGATAAAATTCCATTTGTAATAGGAATATTATTTTTAAAGATGTGCTGATCTATTTTTAATACACATTAGATTTCTTGACCAAATGTCTCTACTTCACAGCATATGTGAGGCTAAAACAATGCTCATGACACATGGAATATTTTTTGAGCATTACAATAACATCTAAAATTTTGAAATGGAATTATAACATATTAAGACTCAAAGAATACAATCATCGAAGAATAGTCACTGAGTGTCTGCTGTGTTTCAGGCGCTGTCCCAGACGCTTCCATACACAGTTTATGTCTTTGCAATTTTAAAAAAACAAAGCTAATCAACAAGTAAATTCTACAGGGCACTAGAATACTGCATGATAAAGAAAAGCCCATCTGGTAAGAAGTGTCAAACACTGGGAAGGCAATGGCAATTTTAATCACCTACACAGTGCCCTTTTTTAAAATTATTTTAAAGAGAATAAAAATATAAAAATGGTACAGAATTTCAAAATAACATGATAGGAAATTAACAATGGTTGCTATATCTCATATGTTATCTTCAAAGCAGTTGGTCAGATTACCAGACATAAGCATGAAAACGGATCAAACAATATAAATATTAACTGTTCCTTTCAATGAACTAGTAGAAATCAGTAACAGTTATCTTAGCAATCGTGTGTGTGTATGTGTGTGTGTGTGTGTGTGTGTGTTTGTGTGTGTACAGTTCTCCCCTTGTTTCTCTTTTCCCCATACCAGTTGTTCTTTCCTTTGAGCAGTTTCTTTCCCTTTCTATTGCATCTTCTGGACTTATTCTTTCAGTTTCTTACACTAGCAAGACAATACGATGTGTACACATATAAGTCTGATTTATTTGTTTTGAAGAATCTTTATTTATTAAAGAATCTAAGGAGACAAGATCTAGGTAGGCAGACTTCTGGGGGAAGTACACACTGGGCCCAGCAGATGGGACAGCAGTCACTGCCAGCTACAGTAGCTTTGATCTGCTAGAGCAGAAATAGGGCCAGCTTAGGGAGACTACTTGGACCCCCTGCCTTATATTTGGATGAAATGGAGAGCTACTGCCAGGACCAAGTGCTACTGCCAGGACCTGACACAGGTCCCTGCTGACAGTGGTCTGGAAAAAGGACACAATGTAAGGGGCAGGATCAAGGAGAGCCAGGTGGAGGCTGCTGTGGCACAGGCAGGTGATGGTGAGGACCTGCTGCCTAGCAGTAGAGGCACACAAAAGCGGGCAGGTGTGGGATGTATTTTGAGAGTATAGTAACATATTTATTGGTGGCAGTGATGTGTGTGGTATGGAGATGTCTGAGTAGGCAGTCAGAGATCAATCCAAGGTTTCTGGCCAGAGGACGTGGCCACCCACTGCAAGGAATGGATGCAGTAAAGAAGAGGCTCTTAAGGGGTCTGTGGGTGGACAACAGGAATCTAGTCTAGCACATGCCCAGCTTGTGAATCTATTAGGTAGCAAAACAGTAATGCTGAGTGGACAGTGAGACACACGAATATGGAGTGCACTAAAGTCTGGGTTGGAGGCGCAGCCCACACTTGGGGTCTTGGTATATGGACTGTGTGTGTCTGAAGCCAGGCACTTAGCCCAAAATCACCAAAGGGATAATTGTCGCCAAAGAAGAGAACAGGACCAAGGACTCAGCAAGGGGACCTCTAATGCAAACAGATCAGAAGTCATTGGCTTAAGGAGGAAAAAGCATGAAAGCAAGGAGAGACTGATGCCCTGGAGGTTGTTGGGAGCCATAGGAAGCTAGGAAAATGTTCAAATGTATGTAGGTGGGACTGGGCCTCAGTGGCTAAGGCAAGCAAGCTACCTCAGTCCTGAGAAAAATGTCCTGTCTGGTTCAGGTCAGCTATTAGTCACTAGGCAACAGATCATTTTGTTGTGTATGGAGTTAGTCTTGCCCATCAGGCAGACTAGCGACCGCCTAGCCCAGCTTTTGTCTTTTTGTCTATCTTTGTCATTCCTACTATGGAGTCTCTCTGGGTAGAACCTTCACAGTAAGACCAATGGATTCCTACAGGAAGTGAAATTGAGAAAGTATCAAGAAAAAGGCAACTGTGCCAGTCACTACTGCTAGACCAGCACCATCACTGAGGCTAGAGGCATGGCTGCAAAGCCTGGAGAGCACGCTTGGGTGGACCAGCAGAGGGAAGCCCACCTAGAGGGAGCAGGAGGGAGCAGAGGAAGCACCAGGGATGGCCTTTCAAGCTTGTGTTGCCAAGGGGAGCAAAGGAAAGAAGGCCAGGAGAGTAGCAGATGAAGAAAGCACTTCCAATTTTTAAGATACAGTTTTGTTTTGAAAGATGAGATTCCTTACATAAAAAAGTAAATATTGATAACATAATAGATGGGAGATTTGCTATACTAAGTCCACTGGGAGAAAAGCTGGCCTTGACAGGAGCCCAGATGTCCCACTGACAGCCTAGAGGAGAAAGTGCAACAGAAGCACACAGTGGGGAAGGGTGGTATGGGGTGAGATCCACACAACCTTCTCAGCTGGGAGGAGTGAAAAGCAGAGAGGGTAGGGAGGTGCTACAGGCCTGGGTGGTGTGTGCAGACAGTCACTAAGGAGAGTGAAAACGTGAAAGGACTTGGGAAGTGTAGCGTGCAGCCAAGGCTGCAGTCCTGAGCTTACGCCAGGCCCGCAGCACGGTTGAGAGCCTTCCCCTGTCTGCAGCTGGCTAGATAGACCACCCCCAGAAGGCACGCAAGGCTGTGCTCTGCTTTGCTCTGCTCCAACAGACTGCTATCAAATCTTACATTTTTAAACAAACTAGAAATCTGGAATTTTTACATAAAATATTCTTCACTTCACATAATTGAAGTAATTGAATAGAAACAAAATATTGTGGAGGAAAACTTAACATGACTGTAGGCCAGATCCTGCTTCTCCTGCAGGAGTCTGAGAGAAAGGGGACTACTGGTACCAACAGCAGTACAGTGAGCATGATGAGAACAGCAACAGTAGTAATGGCCACTGGCCCTGTGTTGGGCATCGTTCTGCTTATTACACCCAAGTGCACGTTAGCTCTACAGTTACTCATGGGATTGATACCTTTATGATTTTATTTTTCTGAGGACAGAACAGATACCAGGAGATTAAGTGATTTTCCCTAGGTAAACACATAGCAAAAACTAGAATAGAATCTACCATGACTCTCTGAAACATTGCAGGAAAACTGGTTCCAGGTCACAAAGGCCTGGCATGCTAGACAGGTGAAGACCGATCCTGTCTGCCACAGCCAGTGGTGACACTTCTTTTAAGCAAAAGATGATCAAATAAGTGTCTGAAGACCACAAGCTACTCAAAGTGTACAGGACAGCTTCTAGGAGAGGGACACAACCAGAGATGAGCAGACCAGTCTGTCACTGGGAGAGTCCAGGTGAGCGCTGAGAGGTTAAAAGCAAGGTTACAGCAACAGCAGTTGAAGGAAAGGCTCTGGTGGCCTTCTTTGCAACAGCCGGCCCTGTGTCCTCCAGGGCGTACTTTTATTTTGCTTTTTCTTCTTTCACTGTGCACAAGCTCACCCTGCAAAGCCACTTTCTCCCTCACTCTGCACTTTCACTTTTTCAAATAAACTTTGTCAACATTTAAAATAAAAGGAAAAGATTATGTAGTGAGTGCAAATACGTTGGACTCCTTTTCACATAATAGAGAATCCCTGTCTTTTCCTTCTTGTTGTGTAAGGTCACACAGACTGTCAATTAAGAATTTCTGAAGGGCCGGCCAGATACCTCAGAGGTATCTGCTTAGACAGATGCAGGGACCAGGGTTCAATCCACAGTGTGCTGTGCCAGGCCCACCCCTGGGGCACGGTGAGATGACAACTGAGACTGGGCGTGGTGGCGCACATCTGTAATCCCAGCACTTGGGAAGCTGAAAACAGGAGAATCACTACCAGTCTGATCTGTGCAGTGAGACCCTGCAGACCCTGTACTAAATACATTAAAAAAAAGAAACGAAAGAATTTTTGAATACTGAAATTAAAGATAGTTCAGCAGCTTATGTGCCTGCCTGGCAAGTGCAAGGTCCTGAGTTCGATCCCCAGTAGCAAAAATAAAAAAGAATTTTTGAATACTTTAATTCCTGTTTTTAATTTCCATCATGCTCAATGTTTACCAGTCAAAAATATAATAATATTGAGATACTAATTTCATATTTGTTGCTTCTCAGGATTTTGACAGTGAAGTGTATATTTAATATGCTCATGAAGGTAGCACATTAAATTTTGTTTTTGTTTCAGAAAGACAATGTATACAAAGTGAGTTTGAGACCAACCTGAACTACAAAGTGAAATCCTATCTCAAGAAAAGTAATTGATGAATGAGTGAGTGAATGAATGAATGAATGAATAGGCAAGCAAGCAACTGTGGGGCTCAAATACTATGCCACAGTGGGTCATTTAACAACTTCAGGAACTAAAATTTAAATTTTGAAATGCTTAATAAAGAATACTATGGAAAAATCTGGCCCTAAACATTCAATAAATTATTTATTCAGCAAATATTTATAAAGCAAGGCCTCAAGCCAGGGAATTAGAAACAGAAGAGAGTAAAATCTCTGGCTTCACATATTCCTTGGAGAGAGTGTTAACAGCAACAGAGGAGCGCAACAGAGCATGAGAAGGACCACAGAAGAGCAAGCAAACCATGCATGGCACAAGGACAATGATGGCTCTGTCACTTTGGCTTAGCAGAAACCACACAAGGGGTAAGGTGCTTCATCAGGCTTGTAAAACACAGGAAAAGCACAGCGCCAAGGGACAAATTGAATCTTAAAATCAGAACTTCTAGACAGGAGCAAAAGAATAGCATCTTTTTCAGAAATATTTGATATTGACTTTTACTTACTTAGTTTTCCAACACTTTATTAGTGCATACTATGCTGATTATAAGTTCTATTTTGGGAGATTTATGCCTGCACATAACACTTTAGCCTCTCTCCTCTCCCCCACTGACCCACCAAAGGAAAGCCACTAGTATCATGTCAGGGTGGGGGCCCTTCAATGTTTAAACTGCATTTTGATCATGTGCCTGGTCATCTGCTCTTACACTCCTTTCACCTTCTTCCCTTCCTAATACTAATTTCTTCTACTTTGTCATCTTTTACATATAGTAGCGTGAACACGTAATATGTATCTTTCTGAGTCTGAATTATTACACTCAATAGATTGATCATCGGATCCTATCTTTTTTGTGCAAGTGGCAACATTTTGTTCTTTTTATGGTTGAACTGTACCCCACTGTACATATTACCATATTTTGGTGGGTACAGGTAACAGGAATTGATCTCAGGACCTGAGGCTTACAAGCAACTGCTGAGCTACTGAGTTAAATCCCTGGCCCCTCACACTCTGCTTATGCACGCATCTTGCTGGGCACCTGGGCTGGTTTTGGCTCTTACGTGTCATGCTACAACAAACATGGGTATGCAGCTATCCCTACGGTACGCTGACCTCAGTTCCTTTACGCATATAACAAGGAGTGGTATGCTAGGTTGAGAGATGGTTCTGTTGTTAGTTTTTTGAGGAATCTTCTTATTTTCACGTGGCTGTACTAGTTTACACTACCAGCATATAGAAATGCTGCCTTCTGCCCCCAACATAACATTTATCGCTTTTTATATTCTTAATAAGCATTACGACTCAGGGTAAAATGGAATCTCAGCACAGCTTTGATTTAAATTTCTCAGACTCAGGAAGGTTAAGGGACTTTCCCAAAGCTACCCTGCTAGTTAGTGATGGATCCTATGAGGAAAAATGAATACTGGCTGATACTAACCTGCTGTGTGGCTGCGGGCAGGTCCCTACCCTTCCTGGGCCTTGCAGCCTGGCATCTGTACATTGGGGAGCCAATATATAAGGCTCCCTGTGGCTCTACACTCTATTTATGTGCACCTGTCTGACATCATTGGGCTGCATCCTAAAAACCATGCTAGCATTAGCTAGTAACCCCAGCCATAAGAAGAGATTCACAGCGATGGGTGTGACTGGGCCAGTTTCAGAGCTCTGCACCAGGAGAGCTCCCCTCCTTTGCTGAGCAGAAATAAGGATGACCTGGACCATGCCTGGGCTGGTTCCTTCTTCTGTTCCTCCGGCTCTTCCCTTCAGGGCTTTTTCCATACAAGTCCTGCGTGAGCTGGCAACTCCACTTCTAGGTATAAACCCAAAAGCACTGGAAGCAGGAACTCACTGGATGTTTGAGCACGGAGGCTCACAACAGCACTGTTCACAGCAGCCAAAGGTAGAAAACCCACACATCCTTCACCAAATGAATGGACAAACGGCACTATCTAACCATCTCTAAGTATGGATCTAAATGTCTTAAGCAGAAATTCAATTCTGGTAGGTGCTGCAACCTAACTTAGGTGAACCACATGAAAACACGTATGGGCAAAAAGACAGATGCAAATATTTTATGATTCCACTGGAGATAGCCAGCAGAAGCAAGTTCATCAAGACGAGAAGTGAAACAGAGGCTCTCAGGGACTGGTGGCAGTGGAAGAATGGGAAGTTACTGCTTAATGGGTACAGAATTTCACGGGAAAAAAAACCAAAAAAAAAAAAACAAACCTGCTTTGTAATGGGGCTGGCCAGGTAGCTCAGCAGACTAAGTGCCTGCTTGGCAAGCTTGGGGACTGCACTTCGATCCCTAGCACCACATGCTGCGCCAGCCCCACCCCCAGGGCCACTGAGCTGGCTGCTGAGACCTGGCATGGTGGCCCACACCTGTAATCCCAGTGCTGGGGAGGCTGAAATCAGGAGGCTCATTATGAGTCCAAGCTGTGTAGTGAGACCCTGTACCAAATACATTTTTTAAAAAAAGGTTTGGAAATGAATAATCATGAAGGGTGCATAACACTTTGAGCTTAATTAGGATTGCAGAGTTGTACAAAAAATAGTTACAAAGATAAATTTTATGAAATACACACATATGTGTACACTCACATATATATTCAGTTTTTTAAAAAGTGTTCCTGCTAAAAAGAAGTATGCACGTGCTGCTACGTGACACATCTGCTCTCCCAGCTGGCCTGGGCGCACCTGGAAGCCTCTGCCTAGAACCCCCCCCCCCACCTCCCAACTTTTCCTCTCCTTTGTTTGGGTGACCCTACTCCAGCAGGACAGGCTGGGTCAGCTACCTAGGAAGGCAGCCTCCATTTCAGTAGCAAGGAAGCCAGCTCTTTCTATTAGAACATAGTCAACTACATTAGAAATTTCTATTATACTAATTATACTAGCATAAGTATATGATTAAATTATACTAATTTCTATCTTTCTATTATAAAACTTATCACACTTACTATTTTTGTTTTATTTTGGAAGGCAGCTATGCTCACCAACGCTGCACGCCAGGCCCTTTTTGTTTTATTTTGATGCATCTACATTTACAGCACATAATGTTTGCTCTCCTTGGGTGCAGTTGATGTGTGTACCTACCACAGCTTCATCCTTGGTTCACCCCCTTTCCCTCTCCTCTCTACCCTCTCGCATCATCTCTTAATCTCCTATAAGAGAAACTGGTGAGATTTAAGCTTGTGTGTCTGATTTATGTCACTTAACTTTTTTTTTTTTTTTTTTTGGTGGTACTGGGGAGTGAATTCAGGACCTTGCACTTGCCAGGCAAGCATTTATTCTACTGAGTTGTCTCCCTGGCCCTGAGCTATCTCCCAGCCCAATGTCACTTAACATTGTGGTCTGAAGGTGTATCTATCTTCCTATAAATGACAAGTTTATCCATCTTCATGGCAGAGTAGCACTCCATCACGTGCATGTGCTCTTTTCATTATCTATTCATCAGTTTATGAATATACGAGCCATTGCCAAGGTTTAGGTACTACGAATTGTGCTGTTATACACATAGGTATGCACGAATCACTCTGATATGATGCCTTTATTTCTTTTGGGATACTGCCTAGAAGGGGATCAATTGGAATTTCTATTGTTTGTTTTCTGTTTTCTTTTCAATCATTCATTTATTTATTTATTTATTTATTTATTTATTTATTTGGTACAGGGTCTCACTATGTAATACAAAGTAAGCACTTATGAGCCACAATAATGACGGTAATATATATATATATATATATATATATATATATATATATATAATTACTACATCATTAATCATAGATTTAAAATAGCAGCCTACTACAAAACAGATACCGAACAAATATTTGCTAAATGCATGCATATAAGTGACTGTGTGAATGCACAAGTAGAATCTAGCTGGCATGTAACTTAAACTTTCTGGGAAAGACAAGACCAAATAAGGGTAAATTTAACATGCTAAGGAGTTGTAAAAGAAGCACACATGAAGTACTAAAGGAAGAAATGAGAGAAGATTTCAAAGAGAAACTTAGGTTAATTTTGGAAGAACTAACAATTCTCCCAGCAAAGGGATAGAATTATATATTCCAACGATTTTTCACTTAATAAATGCTCATTGTGCAAGCCTTACATTTTGGACAAGTGGTGATTTCCTAGGGATAAAATGGCAAACCATACTTTACTACGGTGTTGGGAAAACAGCAACTGCTGAGAATCAGAGGAGGGAAGAGCAAGGAGATGAATCTGGCCCTGCTGGGGAGGTGCAGAGGAAGGGATGGGAGGGCAGGGAGGCCGGGCAAGAGCATTTTGTAGTGCAGAGCCCCACCATTTTTATATTTATTTGCACTATCAAGCTGAAAAAATTGTTTAAAACTTTATGTACCACTATTAAGATTGAAATGAAATCTCCATTTCTGCAGATGACAGTAAAAAAAAAAAAAATCAGCAACTTCATATGGCTTGACCTATTATACACAGGATGAAAGAGCTTATAAATACATCCTTGAAAATAAGTACCTTGGTCTTGTATCACACAGTCTGTGGTGACCAGAGGAGGCACCTGGCCTCTAGTGTTGGTGGCATAAACTTGTCCCCCTCTTGTAGCTCTGTCATTCTCGATCACCTGGATCTGACAAAAAAAACACATCAAGAACGCGTGAAGTTCAGTTTAGGCTCTTCCCACCCCCAAAGGAGCTCGCTGGCTGCTCTCTTCCCCCTCCCATCCTTCTCCCAATCTCCTCACTCACTGGCACTGGCATTTTCTCAGTCCTTTTAGAGCAAATTATTGAGAACTCACAACATTTTCAGTCCCATTGTTGGTTACAATTTTAGGTCAGTAGTTTCCAAATTCTATTCTATAACATTCTGAACTCCAACCCTCGCCCTTCAGAGAGCATTATTTTTTAGTTTTTCAATGTACTTGTTGGGACCAAAGGCAAACATGTAAAATATTCTGCAAGAAAAGAAATTAAAACAGATTTTTATTTTATTTATTTTATTTTTGGCAGTACTAGGGATTGAACTCAGGACACTACACTTGCCAGGCAAGTGCTTAGTCTACTGAGCTATGTCCCTGACTCCCTAAAACAACCTTTTAAGAGGAAATATTTTATATTCAAAATTCTAAAAAGCTAAACATTAAACTCAGAAGAAACTACTTTAAAATATGATCCAAATCTCAAGTTTTCTCCTCAAAACTACTTTTTTTTTTTTTTTGCGGTACCAGGGATTGAATTCAGCTCAAAACTACTTTTTATCTTCAATTTTCCTATTTAAATTTCCACCATGACATGTAAGCAACACGTGAGAAATAAGACAAACAGCGTAAATTGTCCCAGTATGGTTTTTATCCACTACATAAAAATCAACAGAAACAAAAGTCCCTGACATCATCATCTGTCTTGGAAACACATTACTATAAATACTTGTTGACAAAACTTTTTAAAATTCCACTTTTCTATTATAATAGACTACAGATGAAATGACTATAGAATGAAATTAACAAGAAATAAGAATCCTATTATCTTCTCTATTTTCTCCCTTCCTTCACATCTTCCTTCATAAGAGAAAAGAGAGAAGGAGGGAAAAAAATCAAGAAGGTAAGAAAAGAGTTTTGTT
>PVKN010019834.1:0-16189 GCA_004027915.1 Capromys pilorides | reverse complement strand
TTCTTTCCTCTTTTTGATGAGGTTAGCTAGGGGCTTATCAAGTTTATTTAATCTTTCAAAGAACCAGCTTTTTGATTCATTAATTCTTTGTATTGTTTTCTTCGTCTCAATTGAATTAATCTCGGCTCTTATCTTTATAATTTCCTCCCATCTTTGGGCTTTGGAGTTTGTTTGCTCTTTTGTTTCTAGTTGGTTTAGGTGCTGCATGAGAGTATTTATTTGTTTCCCGTTCTGTTTTCTTAATGTGTGAGTTCAAAGCTACAAACTTCCCCCAAGAACTGCCTTCACTGCATCCCACAAATTCTGGTAGGTTGTGCTTGAATTTTCATCAAATTCTAGATATTGTTTAATTTCTTGTTTAATTTCATATGTAACCCACTGGTTGCTGAGAAGGATGCTGTTCAATTTCCATGTATTTCTGGAGTTCCTATGGCCTCTTTGGCCATGTATTTCCAATTTCATTGCACTGTGGTCAGACAATATACACGGGATAATTTCTGTTTTCCTGCATATACCCAAGCAGGACCTGTGGAGCAATATGTGGACTATTTCAGAAAATGTCCTGTGTGCAGCTGAAAAGAATGTGTATTTTGAAGAGGTTGGGTGGAACACTGTGCATGTCCACCAAGTCCAGTTGTTCCAAATTCTGTTTCAGTTCTGCTACCTCTCCGCTAATTTTTTGTCTGCTTGACCCATCCTTTTCAGATAGGGGGGTGCTAAGGTCTCCTGTTAAGATTGTAGTATTGGACATTAGATTTTTCATGTCCGTTAAGGCTTGTCCCACATAACTTGCTGCTCCTGTGTTGGGTGCATACATATTTATGAGTGTTACCTCTTTGTCCTGAATCCCTCCCCTAACCAGTATGTAGTGGCCCCCTTTGCTATGTTTGATCAATCTTGGTTTAAAGTTTAGACTGTCTGCAAACAGGACTGCCACCTCCACTTTTCTTTGAGGTGCTGGAGCGTGCAGTATTGCCCTCCATCCTTTCACTTTTAGCCCATGAGTTTCTTTATAAGTTAAGTGTGTCTCTTGTATACAACATATTGTTGGGTCCTGTCTCCTTATCCATTCTGCCAGTTCACCCCTTTCAATTGGAGAATTGAATCCATTTACATTGATGGTTATAATTGAAATGTATTGTCTTATTATTGACCTGACTTTATTTAGTACTGTTTACCACCCTTTCTCCTATGTTTAATTAGTTGTCCTGTTTGGTGGGATCTGTCTGTTCGCATTTGTTGAGCTCAGGTCGTTTTGGTCCCTCTCCAAAATATTTGTTAGTATACTGTATAGTCTTGGCTTTCACGTCATTAAATTCTCCAGTTGCTCCTTGTTGTGGAAGCATTCCACCTCTCCCTTGCACCTGAAAGAGAGTTTTGCCGGGTATAGCAGTCTGGGCTGAAATCTGCCTTCATGGAGGACTTGAAGCACTGTGCTCCATGCTCTTCTTGACTTCATGGTTTGTGAAGATAAATCTGCTGTTATTCTGATGGGTTTTCCTTTAAATGTAGTGTTTCTTTTCTGTAGAAGCTTTTAGTATATTATTCTTCTGCTGGATTTCTGGGAACCTGACTGTTATATGTCTGGGTGTGTTTTTAGTGAGGTTGATGTTACTTGGAGTTATGCTTCAGTTACCTGAATGTCTGACTGTTGTCTCATCTTTGGGAAGTTTTCTGCTATTACTTCTGCCCATATTCTTTTTATATCATTTGTATTGACTCTTTTTCATTGATGCCTATTAATCTCATGTTGTTCATTTTTGCATCATCTTGCAGATGTTGAATTAGTTTTTCCTACATCCTGGTTGTTTTTCAGAGATCCTTTCTTACCTTTTTGCTAGCTGTGACTTTGTCTTCAAGATCTGAAATCCTATCTTCACTTTTGTTCATACAGTTTTGACAGCTTGGGAATGAAATTTTTTTTTTTTTGGCAGGACTGGGGTTTGAACTCATGATCTTGCACTTGCCAGGCAGGCACTTGTGCCATGGAGCTATCTCTCCAGCCCCGTGAATGAGATTTTATTTTCCTGTATATCTCTTTCAACCTGTTTCATGTGGTCTATTTCTTTCCTATATTGCTCATTCATGGATTCCATTATTTTTCTAATCTCCTCTAATTTTTTATCAATGTCTTCTTTAGATGCATTTATTAAGTTTTCCATTATAGTTATCGTTTCTTTTTCTATTTCAGAGGTTCTTTTTTTTTTTTTAAACTTTTTTTTTTTTAATTTTATTTATTTATTTGTTTGTTTGCTTGTTGTGTTTGTTTCTTTATTTATTCATTTTTGTGGCTGGCTCAGCCTTCCCTGGTGGTGGCGCTGGCGCAGCATGTGGTGCCGGGGATCGAACTGCAGTCCCCGCAGTTGCCTGAGCCCTCCTAAGCAGGCGCTTTAGACCACTGAACCATCTCGCCGGCCCTCAGAGGTTATTTCTGCTCTCATTTCCTCTCTACTTTCTGCAGTTGTTCTACTTCAGATGCTATTTAGAAATGACTTTTTCAGGCTGGCGAGATGGTTCAGTGGTCTAAAGCGCCTGCTTAGGAAAGCTCAGACAACTGCAGGGACTGTGGTTTGATCCCCAGCACCACATGCTGTGCCAGCCCCACCACCAGGGCAGGCTGAACCAGCCATAAAATAAATAAAGAAACAAACAAGCAAACAAATAAATAAAAATAAATAAATAAATAAAATTAAAAAAAAAAAAGAAATGACTTTTTCAAGTTCAGAAATTATTTCTGATCTCATTCGCTCTATGCTTTTCTGCAGCTGTTTTTTAACTTCAGTCTCTAGTAATTCAGTGATTTCTTTTTTAACTTCAGAGCTTATCTCCAATCCGAGTTCCTCTATACGTTTCTGCATTTGTTTGTTTACTTCAGATGCTACGAATTCAGAGATTTTGGCTGCATGATTCCCAATTTCTTGTATGGTAGTGACTCCTATATTTGTTGCAGGTGGGCTTGGGACCTGAGATTACATTTTGCTCCTTGTCTGTATCATTCTATGTAGCTGTGATCTTTGATGCAGGACTGCGTTCCTGTGGGTTGTTCGTTCAGTCCGGACTGCTGGGTTGGCTGAGTTGATTGTAGGCCGGGGGAGGGGGCCTCAGCTCACCTGACAGGTCTGGCACTTGGTGATAGGCTGCACTGGCGGCAGGCCAGAGGAGGTCTCACGTGGCAGACCTGGTACTGGCTAGCGGGCCTAGGGTGCTGTCTGATGGTGGTAGGCTGTGCTGGTGGTGGGCCGGAGGTCTTACCTGGTGGGCCTGGCACTAGCTGGTGGGCCTGGTGCTGGCTGATGATGGTAGGCTGCGCTGGCGGCCTGCTGAGCTATCTTGCCAGCCCCTGGTTGACTTCTTGATGATAGGCACTCTTTCTGGCGCAGTTTTTTTCCTATGGAATTTTTCTTTTTTCTTTTCTTTTCTTTTTTTTTTTTTTTTTGCTGTGCTAGCTTATAGAAGTCCGTTCATGGACTTCATCAAGGTCTAGAGGAGTTCACATTTTATTCCCAAGGGAAAGTTATTGGAATTACAATAACTTAATTCCACTCTACCACATCCAATGCAAACCATGCCAAGAATAAAGACACTAAGGCATATTTGTAGTTTTGGGGAGCCAAGGGGACCCTAAGTCTAGTTAGAATGATGACTAAACAGAACATAGGCCTCAACCCTGGACTGAGCCTGGGTTTTATTAATTCGTGAATAAGGGAGTGGTTAGGACATGAGTGCTGTGAGCTGGACTAGGTAGGAAGCCTAAAATTACCTCTGCAATGCAGAGAGAGAGATAAGCAGAAAGAGTAATCTCCATAGTATTTTGGAGTTGGTGCTTCAATTTTGGTGTGTAATCATACCCTGAGATGTCATGGAAGCTTACTCTCAGCTTGTAGCCAGCACAGCTTTATGCGCAGTGTGGCCTCATTGGCCTACCTCAGACATACTATTTGAGAGCTGTAGGCAGGGCATGACTGACCTATCACATTGCTTTATTTTTTATTTTTTTAACTTTATTTACTTATTTATATTATGGCCAGCTCAGCCTGTCTTGGGGGTGGGGCTGGTGCAGCATGTGGTGCCAGGGATTGAACCATGGTCCCTGTGGTTGCTTAAGCTTGCCTAAGCAGGTACTTTAGACTGCTGAGCTATCTCTCCGGCCCCATGTCACATTGCTCTAAATACATACACATTAGCACCTTTGCTAGACCCATTTGCATTGCTGATTGAAGGGATAAAGAAATATCCTAGCTGGTTCTGTACATATCAGTCCATGGAAATAGGGCCACATGCTTACAAGAACTGTCCTGGTAGTCTTCCTCACAGCGTGTCAGCTAGATTTGAGTTCCAGAGACAAGTCAATTGAGGCAGAAAAAATTATGCAACATCATGTCAGGATTTGTACCAGCCCTTCAGAGGCACGCAAATACTTTCAAGCCTGGAGTAGGGGGCAGAGCTGAGGGAATTGGGGGTGGATGGATGGGGTGGTGAAAGAGTTCAAGGAAGCTGGTTTTTTAAGGAATGGAAGCATAGATTGAGTGATGGACCACTAGAGGGAGCTTTAAGCTAATTTTCGGCTTTTTATAGAGCTTAGAAGAAGGGAAGAAATAAAAAGGGGAGGAGGATTTTGGGGAAAAATTGGAATAGGGTACTTTTTTCCTCTGGATACCTCCTGCCGTTTTGTGCCATTATCTAGGTTTGTATTTCTTTTTCCCACTAATGATGGAGGATTTGTTGGTATCTGGGTTTTTTTCTTTTTTTTTGTCCTTTGGAGTCAGAGTTTCACTATGCAGTTTAGGCGAGAATTGAACCCAGGCTGGCCTCAAACTTGCAATAGTCTTCTTGCCTCCACCTCCCAAATGCTGAGATTGCCACACCTGGCCATTTTTTTTTTTTTTTTTTTTAAATAAAAGGATGTTATCCACCTGGTGTTGGGTGAGGCTTTGGACTTTTGTTTGATGAAGCCCATAATGGTGTGGTATAGGAATGGTCCCACTAAAATGGTAAGAACTTTTAAGATTGGGAATAAAATGGGCAGTAATCAGAGGAGCCATGATTGGCTTTGATGCCACTTATCCAGTGTGTTTGAATGTTTTTATCAGCTCCGTAGGGTATGGACTCCTAACTTCTAGGCTGCATCTCTGATCAGATCTACATCCCAACTGGTGGGGATTTTTCCTTTAAGAATAAGCATATTCCCCTCTTTTCAGTGGTGAGTAGATCTAGGCCCTATTGGTTTCTTCGGGTCGTAGCTGTTAGGGAGTCTCCCTGGTCCTGAATCTTGACTGGGCTCTGTGAGATCTCACTGAGGCTCTCCTTTACTCCTCTCATAAACTTTGGTAGAAATTTTCCTACCCTGAGGCTATTCCTGTGGATACCCACCATGTTACTAGAAGGGGGTAGAGTGACTGCCCCTTTTTTGGCTGATGTCAGTGATAGGAAGAGGGGACTACATTGATATAGAAGGGACAAATAGGCTAGGGTCCATGTTCCTGTCCAGTTGGTGGGCAGGCATAGGTAGGATTGCTGACCACAAAGGAAGATTCTTGATTGAAATAGGCAGGTTGTGAGGTGTATTGAGAGGAGGTGCGATAAAGTACAAGTTCTCCAAATTGAAGGACTTGGCTCATTTTCCAGGGCCAAGATAGAATCAACCAAAGAGGCCCCAGCATAGGTTGAATTAATACAGAGTTTTGGAGATGCCAGTAAGATCCCATGGAAGAGCTAGGGGGGTTTGTGAGTACTTAGGCTTGGGGAACAGATTGAAAGTAGGTGGCCCAGAGAATGGACAGGTTGGGTGAATGTTCCACTTGTCGAAGGTCAGGTGTCATAATTGATCCTGTGAGACTGATAGTTTTGGGGGCTCTTGATGGAGATGGGTTGGTTGCGTTGTGAAATGTTTCTCATGAAGGAGTGTTGGCTCATGGCAAAGGCAAAGGGGGACTTGGTGTAAGAGTGAGTGCCAAGGGTTATGAGGCCAGTGCGTGGGTGCATAGTTGCAGGTTTATTAGAGCAGTTAGTGAGATAGGTCTAAACAGTTGTCTGGCCCTGTCTTCTGAGGCTGTCCGATGGGGTTTAAGAACAATGCCTGGTCTCTGAGGGCTGGCCCTCAGTCCTTTTGTAGAACTGGCAGTGCCTGGTTTTTACCAGGGCTGATGGGGGTCAGGACTGATGTGTGGGCTGAAGACGATAGAGACAGGCACAGTCTGCAGTCTTAGGCTAGAGAAGGCAATTAGTTCTGTTAACAGTGTGGATGGTGAGATTGTGGGACTGCCCTAAATGGTTGGCTATAAATCTGTTATAGGGGCTGATGTTATAGTGATAGAGAAGAGGGGTAGTTCATAGTGAGTGCTCATGGGTAAATTGAGACCTGGTTATCAGGAGAAAAAATTTATGAAATCTCTGTGTAACAGTCCCACGAAAAGGAGGAGCTACTGTTCTGTTCATAGAGGATGTTACTAGTCTTCGTCTTTTTGAGACAGGGTCTTACTATGCAATTCAGGCTGGCCTTGAGCTCACTTTTGTAGCCTAGGCTGGTCTTGAACTCACACTGATCCTCCTGCCTCAGCCTCCCAAGTGCTCGGATTACAGGCATGCGCCACCACACCTGGCTGGTAGTCTTTGAAGAGTAGCAGAATAAGATCATAGAATTGTAGGGAACTGATCATGAGTTGGTTCATAATTTGTTGGTTTCATTGTGTTGATCTGTTTTCTCTGGAATGGCTATGAGATAGAGACAGGATTCAGAAGTTGAAATTTCCACCAGTGAAGAAGTGGTAGGGTTGGGCTTTAAAACTTTTAAAAATGTTTTTGGTTTTTTCCTGGCAAGCACAGATTCCCGAGTTGATCCCTGGAAACACTAAAATAAATAAATAAACAAACAAATAAATAAATAAAATGTTTTTGGTTTTTTTGAGACAGGGTCTCACTGCATAATGCAGCCAGGCCTTGAACTCGCTTATGTGGCCCAGGTTGGCCTCAAATTCTCATAGATCCTCCTGCCTCGGGCTGCCAAATGCTGGGATTAAAGGTGTGTATCGCCACACCTGAAATGAGCTTTTTTTTTTTTTTTGAGATGAGTTTTAGCTAGGTGAATCCAAGAGATAAGACCCAAAAGTTTTGTGGCTTTTGGTGTAGGAAGAATAATTGTTTAAGGTCCCTGACATTTTGGTTGTAAGGGTTTGGGGCTGAGGGTTTTGAGGTAGGCCATATTCCTGGCAGGATTGATGGAGAAGTAGGATTGTTACCAGGTTATTTGGACTGAGGTTTCAGCAAAGTTTTTTAGAAGTTGTTCTTTAAAAAGGAGTGTTACGGTTTACGTCTAGTTGTCCCCCCAAAGCCTTATGCAGTCATGGGGCGGGGACTTCTAGAGTTTGAGACTGACTCATGATCAATCCACTGGGATTATGTGTTTTAGTACTGATGGGACTATGGGCCTGAGTCCTTCTGGCATTATGGGTGTGGCCTAAGGTGGATAGGCTGAGGCAGAGAGCCTGAATGTGACATAAAGAGAGACAGAGAGTCAGACTCACGCTATTGCTCTCTGCTGTCCTGGTTGGTCGGATGCCTCTGTCACCATTTTGTTGCTGTTCCACTGCCATGAACTGCTGCTCTCTGCCGTGTGCAACTTAGCCTTGGGGTTGGCCAAATATGAACTGAAACCTCCACAAACTGTGAGCTTCAGCTTTCCTTTTTTTTTTTGTGGAACTGGGGATCAAACTCAGATCCTTTCCTTCCTTCATTTTGAGTGTGAAGTATTTGTCCTAGCAATGAGTAAAAAGTAACTAAGACAAGGAGGAAGCGGAGTCAGGCTTGGCAGTGCATGCCTGTGAGTTGAAGGCCAGTCTGGGCCACATAGGGAATTTAAGACCAGCCTGAAACACATAGTGAAATGTTGGCTTTAAACAAACATACATGGTGGGGGATAGTCTCCAGAAGAGGGTGTATTGGGGAGCTATTACTAAGAAAAGAATACATGTGATTGACGTGCATGGCCTGAGGAGATGGAGTGAAATGGGCAGTGGGCAAAAGGATGGTGCCGGAGATCCACCCACTGTTAGGCTTGTAAAAGAGTTTGGTGAGATGAGTTTTTAGTAAGCTGTTTCCCCTTTCAATTTTGTCAGAGATTGAGTGTTGATGCAGAAGTGAGGGCAGATTTGAGTTGATTGTAAGTAGAAGATGGGCTGGGGAGTTAGCTCAGGGGCACAAGTGCCTACCTGGCAAGTGCAAGGTCCTTGAGTTTGATCCCCGGTTCAAAAAAAAAAAAAAAAAAAAAAAAGTAGAAGACAGGCGGGGAGGGTAAATGGTCACTCAGGTGTCCAGAGGTGGCCTAATACAGTTCAGGTTGGCCTTGAACTCACTTTGTAGCTTAGGCTGGCTTTGGACTGCAGCAGGTTCTCCTGCCTCAGCCTCCTCAGTGCTGGGATCACAGGTGTGTACCCTCACACCTGGCTAGGAGATTAGATTTTGTTTGTGGTAAGGGGATTTGAAAGATGGTGCTTTTGAGATCTGTGATTGATTCCCTTATGGTAGGGTGATAGAAACTCTTAGGTGACTTTAGTTTGAAAGAATTGATCCTAATCTGGTGTCTTGGTTGCTTTTCACTTGTTTTTGGGACAAAATACCTGATACCCAAAATTAAGAAGGAAAAAGTTTATTTAGCTCAGAGTGGAAGTTTCAGTCCATACTTTTCTAGCTCCAAGACAAACTGACATACGACAGAGGGAAGCAGTTCATGGCAGTAGAGAACAACAAAAAAAAAAAGGGAGAAATGGCAGCTGCAGCATCTAGCAAGCCTTGATTCGTTCCACACAGACTTCAGAGATGGGAACTTCTTGGAGAAAGTGACACCCTCCATCCTTCCTTAATTCTCTTATACCTTTTAAGTGCTAAGTCACTCTAGGGAGGGCTCTCCACGCCCTAGGGAGGGGCTCTGCTGAGTAAACTTCTAAACTTTTCAAGTTGACATAATGTATCGACCACTACATCTGGGGATTTCCTTTTTTTGGTTAGGAGCTGGAGAGATAGCTCAGTGCATAAGCAGCTGCCTGGCAAGTGCAAGGTCCTGAGTTCAATCCCCAGTACCAGGGGGGAAAAATTATGTAATTTACCCATTTCTGGCTAGAAAGTTAAGTAATTGAAGAATGTGTGCTACGCACTAATTTAGAGAAGGGCTGCACAGTAAAATGTCATCAACATACTAGATAAAACAGCAAAGGTGTAGGGGAAGAGACAGGTGATATTTGGTTAGTGTTTGGCCAGAAAGATATGGGCTGTTGTGGAATCCCTGAGGAAGCATGGTTTATGTGTGTTGTTCAGTTTTTGATGGTGGGATCTCCCCAGGTAAAGTTAAAAGATTTTGGGAACTGGGGTCAAGAGGGCTTGCCTGCGGAGGCACTTAGTTTGCTGAGCTGTCTCTCCAGCCCCCTTGAGAGTATAGTGTTCTTGAAGAACACAGTTCAGCTTGATATAGTGGCATGTGGCTGAGGCAGGAGTATCTCTTGAGTCTCTTTTAAGTCCATG
Organism: Capromys pilorides; assembly: GCA_004027915.1. NCBI lineage: Eukaryota > Metazoa > Chordata > Mammalia > Rodentia > Capromyidae > Capromys > Capromys pilorides. Next base: position 6,679 of record PVKN010019834.1, on the reverse strand, counting down.
AGTTCAAGGCTTGGACAACTTAGTCCTGTCTGAAGAGGTGGAGGGTGCTGGGGTTGTAGCTAAGTGATAGAGCTCTTGCCGAGCATGCATGAGGTCTTAGCTGCAATCTATAGTGCCACATACCAAATAAAGTTTAAAATGGTGTCTCAGTTACTCTTCTCTGATTGCTAGGACAAACACCTGACACCCACAATGAAGGAAAGAAAGGTTTATTAAGCTTACAGTCAGTGGAGATTTCAGTCCATACTCAGCTGGCTCCAAGGCAAAGTGGCACATGGCACAGAGCAGCATTTTGTGGCAGAAGTAAAGAGCAACAGAGCAAAGTGAGTTGCAACAGCTCAGGCAGCTAGCTAGCTCCCCTCTTCACCTTGTAACGTAGAGTACCTGGCCCAGGCACTCACACCTATAATCCCAGCATTGGGTCATGAATCAGTTACAAACTCCAGAAGCTGTCCCATGATTGCATGAGGCTTTGGGGAACAACTAGACATAAACCATAATAAATGGCCATCTGGGAGGCTAACGCAGGAGGATTGCAAGTCTGAGCCCAACCTTGACAACTCAATAACTTAGTAAGACCCTGTCTTGCAATTTAAAAAGGGTTTGGGGCTATAACTTGATGCAAAGACCCTGGGTTCAATCCCAGAACCCCCAAAATAAGACAAACTATAAAAGAAAAAAAAGATCATTAAATAGAAAAATCTGCTATTCCAATATTAAAAACTTGAGAATCATCTGAAAATTGGTTAGAAGTGTAAATTCTTGTGTCACCATTAATCAGTGGCATAACAGACTATTCACTTAGCTGGATGCCCACTGAGATTTATTAGAAATTAAAGATGGCACTAGACATGGGCAGGTTGAGAATGAACTAATTTATAAACTGAAATAGATGACAGTCCTTGTAAAAAAACAATTGGTGGGCCAGAAAGATGGCTCAGCGGTCTAAAGCGCCTGTCTTAGGCAAGCTTAGGCAACCACAGGAACCACGGGTTTGATCTCTAGCACCACATGCTGCACCAGCCCCACCCCCAGGGCAGGCTGAGCCGGCCATAATATATATTAAAAAAAAATATTGGTAAGAGAGAATACATTGCTTTTTTTCTTGATGTGTTCTTGTTTTAATGACACAGTAATTGTATATATTTGGGATGTGCACTGTGACGATTACAGAGTGCGGTGGGTAACTTCCATATCTTTTCGCCTCAGACAGGTCATTCCTTTGTAGTAGTTTTTAGTAAAAAGCTTTTTCATATTCTTAAAACAACTTTTTGAGATTACCTTAGATTTGCTGTTTTGTTCCTGTCTTTAGTTGTGTTCCAGTAAGTTTTTGGTGTTCTCAAGTTGTATTTAAAAGGATAATTGCAAATAGAGCATAAATCATGTTGTGTACTTCATTTTTCTCTTAGGCACGAATCCTACAAAACTCAGTATAGAGCAATGTTTGTGATGAACTGTTCTGTCAACAGAGAAGAGGTTCTAAGATACAAAAACCCAGACAACAGAAAGAAAAGACGGAGCCACAAGAAGCTTCGCTCTAACCAGGAAGATCCGGCAGAGCAGGCAGAAGCTGAAGAAATCTACCACCCCGTCATGTGCACAGAGTGCTCCACTGAAGTGGCCGTCTACGACAAGGATGAAGTCTTCCACTTTTTCAATGTCTTAGCAAGCCATTCCTAAGTAGGGCAGTTGACATTTCATTATATAGAACCATGTAAAGGAAACTGTGTGTGGACCACTTATTCTTCCCTCCAGCTCAGATTACTAAGTGATGTTGAGCCTTTATTTGAGGAAGCAGTATTTATCAGTATGAAAATAGTCTTCAGTCTTCATCTTTCCTCCCTTTTCAGTTTAGTTTTATGATGAATACTGGTGGAACTGCTTATTCATTTTCTTCTTGGTGGACATTTGGAAATAATGGAGCTTTTTATTTATTAAAGCTCTTTAGAATTAAAATGTTCTAGAGTCCTGTTGTTTTTTGTTTCTGAGTGTCTTAATAGATTTTTTTGTTGGTATAACAATATCTAATTGAGATGTATTTTACTAGAGCTGGTGAGATAACTCAGCAGCCTAAGTGCCTGCATTGGCAAGCACAAGGACCATGGTTTGATCCCTGGTACTGCATGCCACGCTGGCCTTGCCCCTGTCCCCGGGCATGCTGAACCAGACAGACTGGGTGTGGTGGCACATGCCTGTCATCCCAATGCTGGGGAGGCTGAAAACAGGAGGATCACTCTGAGTCTGAACTGCACAGTAAGACCCTGCACCAAATTCATTAAAAAAAAAAAAGATATTTTACTTTTATTCATAAGTTTAACCATGTCTCTATATGTTAGGTTTCAGAGTTCTCAGAGACAAGTCCAACCTCAAATACTTTAAAAGCACTTTAGATTTTCGCATCTGCATTGCTTTGTACGTCTAAAATTCCCCATAGAAGTTACAAAGTAAAAACAAAACACAAACTATCTGAGGTTGGTGCTTTATAATGAAAAGAGGTTTATTGGGGTCAATGTTTTTGAGGCTGAAATTCAGGTTTGGGTAATCCCATGTGACACACATACGGTTTCTGTGAGGGTCCACCCAGGAAACAGGAGCCAGAGTGGGACACAGTGGTCAGGTTCACTCTTGGGTTGTTTCTGAGAAGTGCTTCGCTTAAGTTTGCTTCAGTCTGAAGAAAAATGTTCTTCCAAAGATCCCTCAGTCAAATGAACAGTGAGATTACTGAAATTTGTCAGTTATCTGAAAAGTTGTTAAACTACCGCCAACTTTTCTTGACCTATCAAAAGATTAAAAAGCAATTTATCACCAGGCATGGTGCTGCACACCTGTAATCCCAGCACTTGGGAGGCTGAGGCAGGAGGATTAGTGTGAGTTCAAGACCAGCCTGCGCCACAAAAGTGAGCTCAAGGCCAGCCTGAACTGCATAGTGAGACCCTGTCTCAAAACAGACAAAAAAAAAAGCAAATTTATCCATTTAGCACCTGAGTCAGTTTTCTGTTGCAATAACAAAGTAAGAACAGGTGACATAAAGTTTACATGTATCTGGCTCACTGTTCTGAGGCCATGAAGTCTAAGATCATGGTTAAAGGATGAAGAACTAAGAAAAGGATGCACAAATAGTTTATGTTGATGTGCGTGGAAATATGTGCCATATAAACAGTGTCTCAGCTTCTGTGTTGCTTGGACAGCATACCCAACACCCATAATTTCAAGGACAGGTTTAATATTCAGCTCATGTGATGAGGGATTCAGTCCCTGGGTTGGTTGTCAAATACATCAGCTATTGCAATAATACAGATCTCTTAGAAACTAACACTTATCTTTGCCTCCACATTCCCTATACCATCATTGGTTCCAGCTCTCTTTGCTCATAGCTTGGAGAAGCCCAGAAGGCAAATTGGTAAGGATGTTTCCTCTTTTGGAATATGAAGAAGTCTCCTTCAAGGTGTGCTGAGCCCTGATTTCTGTGGAGTCACTATCATGCTTCAGTATTTTCATTTTACAGGTCAGAAAACTGGGCGTCAAAGAGATGGCTTTGACGGAGATTTGTGTGGCAGAATTTGAGTTAAAACATTATTTCCTGGGTGCTGGGGATGTAGCTTAGTGGCACAAGTGCCTGCCTGGAAAACACAAGGTCCTGAATTTGATTGCTGGTACCAAAAAATAACCCCAGTATTTCTGACTTCTTTCCATTCCATCTTCTGTTAGAATAATGAGACAGCCCTAAGTTTTCTTATTTATTTATTTATTCATTTAATGTTAGGACAGGGTCTATAAGATCTACAGGGTCTCACTACATAGATGGGACTTGTAGTGATTCTCCTATTTTCAGCCTCCCAAGTGCTGGGATTACAGGCCAGCACCACCACACGCAGTCTCAATCACTGTATCAGTGTGCCCCAGGGGCAGGGCCTGCACACCAGGCTGGGGTTTGAGCCCTGAGCACCTGCTCTGCCTAAGCAGACTTTAGTCTACTGAGCTGTCTGGCCAGCCCTAACCGTAAGTTTTCTAATGTTATTTTTGGAAACAGTCCAAATCATCAGTCTTCAAAAGGAGAATATGGATGCTAATAATGCAAGCTCCCCTTAAGCTGGTGCTGATGATATTTTACTATAACCCTCCACTCTGCTACAAAACAAAACGAAAACAAAACTACTTTGTTACTGGTTACAGGGAGGTAGAAAAGGTGAGTTCCTCCTGGCTCAACATTTGTCTCTCTCTTCTCCATTGCCCCTCCCCCCATAGGTATCTAAGGTCTGACCAGCCTTTGGTAGATATCAAAACATATATATGATGTTCACAAAGATTCAAAAGCAGTTTTCCCCTGCTTTGCCTGTACAGTATGTTTTTTTTTTAATTTTTTTATTTTATTTTTATTTTTTAATTTTATTTATTTATTTGTTTGCTTGTTGTGTTTGTTTGTTTCTTTATTTTATTTATTTTGTGGCTGGCTCAGCCTGCCCTGGTGGTGGGGGCTGGCGCAGCATGTGGTGCCTGGGATCGAACCGCAGTCCCTGCAGTTGCCTGAGCTTTCCTAAGCAGGCGCTTTAGACCACTGAACCATCTCGCCGGCCCTACAGTATGTATATTATGTGTTTACATTGTGGGTGTTATGTATATTTGTGTACACTGTGCACATTGTGTGCATACTATCGTACATGCATACCTATTATGTATATGTACAGTATGTGTGTACATTAGGGACATTGCATTATGTGTGCTCACTATGCATATTTTGTACTTATATAACATTGTATACAGCATGCAGAGCACACAAGATGCATACTATATGTATTATCACATTTTTACAGCTTATACAGTATGCACAGTATATTTTGTACAATATGCTGTATATGTATGTGTAGTGTACATTCTGTATGTGCGCTATGCACATTATGCACAGTGATGTGCTCATTACATTCCTTATGTAGACATTGTATATATTCTGTACATTGTACACATTATGTATACATGTATACATTCTGTTAGGCACATTTGTATGTATGTAATGTATGTTCAGTACAATATCCAGATGAAAGAAATTCAAAAGAAGCTTTAAATCAATAACTTTGCTTTTATTTGCATAACTCTTACATACAGTCCTCCATTGTATAACAAAACAACAACAACTGCATAGCACATTCAGAAACATCACAGTATTGTCTGTAGAGGAAGCCAGCATAAGGCCTCACTGTTTTCTGTGTTCCTTATAAATCTTGGTGGTGGGGTATGAGGCCCAACAGTAGTTAAATAGGTCATTAAATGAAGAATGTTACTCTTTTAAATCTTCTAATTTATTATTTTGTTTTACTTTACTTTTACTTTATTTGGTATAGGCAATTGAACCTAGCCTCTTCACTATGAGCTACAGTTCCAGCCCTTTAAAAATTGTTTTAGAAAGTTTTTTGAGGTAGTCTTGCTAAATAAGGTCACTCAGGAGATCCTGCAGCTCACTGCGTATTTTCATGTAGGTACCTGGCAATCACCCAGAGCATAACGAGAAGCAGGGGGCCCTGTGCAGACCTTCCCCCTGTATCCATCAGCACGTGCACGGCCCTGCCAGGCCCACCACCTACAGGATTCCTCTGCCCAGAAGGGGAGGCAGAAGCTTGAAAAGGAAGGAGACCCCCTGAGGTAGATCAGGTGGGCCTGGGGAGCCAGGGTGTGCTGGGCTTGGTGAGGTCGAGTTTGGCTCATCCTTGGTTCATCCCAGCCAAGGAGCAGGTAGCCACAGAAGTGGGCTTCCTCTGAGCCCCCCGTGAGCACCAGGAGCTGGTGCAGTGCACACCCTCTACCAGCAGCCACGTATAGTTTGCATCCATGTGGTACTGGGTCATGATCTGGGCCATGGGACAGGCAGAGGCAGGGGGCAGGCAAGGAGGCTGGGATCTCACACTCCTATCTGTTGTCATTAGATATTCTCCCAGTCTAGATAGATAGATAGATAGATAGATAGATAGATAGATAGATAAAGGCACTCAGTTGCCCAGGTTGGGGTTCAACCTGTGACCTTCCTGCCTGAGCACCCCAGAATCTGCAATTATAGGCATATGGCAAAATGCCGGACTAAATCTTTTTATATTTAATTTTTATCAAATTAAAGCATGAGCTGTTAAAAATAGCACTGAAAAGTAATAGAACAAAACAAAACCTAAAAAACATCCAAAATAACCCCTTATATTTTCCTATTCTAGCTAGTATCCTGTTGCTCAGAAGCATCAACTTCCAGTTTTTTCCTAGTATTCGTGTCCTCTATCTAAATAATATGCTTACACTGTGAATTCCTTCTTTTCTTGCACTGTGGATTCCTGATCCATCAGTTTTATATACTGTTGTTTACATTCTATTATGTCACAAAGAACCTATAGCTCTTATACCTTGCCTTCTCTGAATTCAGCACCAGATTTCTTTTTTAATGGATAAAAAAATATATATTCACTTTCATTTGCTTGATTTTCTTGAACATCTAACCAAGTCTTCCTGTATACTCTGATGAATTTATGTCGTTGCACCCACCAAATCATGCCCCCAGTGTTTCCCCGCCTGGAATCCTCAACCATACTCTAATGTCACTTTTTATTTATTTTGTTTTATCAAGGGACTGGGGAGATAGCTCAGTAGAATAAGTGTTTGCCTGGCAAGCTCAGCGACCTGAGTTTAATCCCCAGTCCTGCCAAAA
>PVKN010019833.1:0-16191 GCA_004027915.1 Capromys pilorides | reverse complement strand
TTTACTTCAGAGCTTGTTTCTGATATGAGTTCCTCTATACATTTCTGTATTTGTTTCTTTAATCCAGATGCTATTAATTCAGAGATTTCAGCTGTGTGATTACTGTTTTCTTCTATGTTAGTGTCTCCTGCATTTGTTCTGGGTGGGCTCGAGGCCTGAGATTGCATCTTGCTCCTTCTCTTTGTCATTTTGTATAGCACTGTCCTCTGTCCTTTGGTGTAGAAGTTTCATGATGTTATGCCATTAGTGCCTACTGAAATTCACGTCTGGATCTACTAAGTTTGATCTTGTCCAAATGTACCTTACTGTGACTGGCTACTGTGCTCAGTTTCTTTCTGCTTCAACCCATGGAAGTGAACTCACTGTGCTCCTCTGGCAAGATGTTCAACTCCTGGATTAGACTGGAGGATCTGACCCCAAGCTTCTCTGCAGGGAATTTTGCTGCAAGGTTCCACAGCAGATGTCGGGGCTGGGGTCTGGGTGGGGAAGAAGTTCTGGTGGTGTGGGCACACAGGCTGAGAGTTCCTACCTATGCAAATGCCAGTCCCTGGATCTGGGCAGGGAAGAAGTCCCAAATAAAATTTTTAAAAGGAGAGGGAGAGAGGGAGAGAGAGAGAGAGAGAGAGAGAGAGAGAGAGAGAGAGAATAAGAGAGGGAGAGATGTAGAGAAAGAGAGAGGGAGTGAGAGAGAGAGAGTGAGGGAGAGAGAGATGGGGAGAAGAGAGAGAGAACATGAGACTGTCTTCCAAAAAAATCTTTTTCTTCTTGGAAAAAGAGCTTTACGTGAATATCCTCGAGAACAAGAAAGAACTTCTTAACCAATGCTAGACATGAAAAAACCAAAAATTTTTTTTGTTGATTGGTTTTTAGAAAGAGACACTATAAAATGTTTTATAAAAATGGAAAATCATTTTTTCTAGGGCAATAAAGAATTATATTAGACAAAAAAGCTGCATCTGTAATATAGGTTAATAAGGATTAATAATCTCACATAAAAATGGGTAAAGGGTATGAATAGAAGATTTACAGACATGTGAATTCAAAGGGCCACCAAACATAAAAGGATTTAGGTTAAGTACATAAGTAAACAAGAAAATATAAAGTTAAGAATAAGAGCACAGCTTTGTTTTACATCTACAAGCAGGCCACATTTTGAAAGAGCTATTGTAAGTGGAAATGTAGAGTATAGAACATTCCGCATTAGGCACTGCTGGGAGAAGCAACTGAGCAACATCTGTTGAACATCTATTGCAGTTAGAGAGACAGCCTTTATCACAATGTTGCTTGTTGCAGCAAAACCCAACAAACATGCAAATGTCTATCAGTGGAAGAATAATTGAGACAACATAGTATTGCCTTGTTACACCATGCTAGGCACTCTTCTTCATTCTGTAGCAGAGCTGGAGCAGCTGCCTTGCAGACATTTTCAAATGCCATCACTGAGTGAGAAGCAAGGATTCAAGAAATGCATATGATAAAGGAGATCTGGGGATAGGAGGTAGGGCATGGGAAAGCTGGCCGGAGAGGCGTGCTGACCTGCCAATTACGAGACCTCAGGACAAAGCCCAGACTCATGTATAGCTCCTCTGGAGCTTCTAGGAGATTCAGACAACACGAAGACTAGAAGACAGGAGGAGCTCCCTCTCTGGACTCTTCATGGCAGCCCACCTGTTGTTCGCTAGGCACAGGGTGCACTTTTACTTTTGCCTTTACTGTTTTTTTTGTTCTTCTTTTATTCCTTCTCTCCTTAGTTTTAAAATAAACATTTGATGGCATTTTTTTGTTTATATCATCCATTTTTTTGAAAAAAGGAGGACCTAGAATTCATTTGTTCACACACAGCATCTCATTACACAGATTGGATTAATAGTTATTCTCCTGTTTACAGCCTTCCAAGAGCTGGGATTATGGGATTACAGGCAGGCGCCACCACGCCCAGTCTCAGTTGTCATCTCAGCGTGCCCCAGGGGTGGGAGCAGCACAACATGCTGTGGCTTGAACCCTGGAAACTGTACTCTGCCTAAGCAGGCGCTTTAGTCCACTGAGATATCTGGCCAGCCCCTGATGAGATATTTTTAAAGGAAATAATTGACAACACTGCCACTCTGAGCGTTCCTCAACAGATACTGCTTTAGAAAGGTATAAGATACCAACACAATGATATACTCTACAGCTGTTAAGGAGGAGGCTTGAATGGAGCCAAAGACAGTGTGAATTACAAAAGATAGTTCCTGAGATAAGGAAGATTTTTCTCAGCATAATATTCAATTGAGTTAGGGATATAGCTCAGTAGAATAAGTGCCTGCCTGGTAAGCACAAGGTCCTGAGTTCAATCCCTGGTAGCAAAACAAGCAAAAGCAAAAACACCTCAGTCTTATAGTTTATTAGGTGTCCCCACAAAGCCTCAATTGTTCATAGATGTGGTTGGACCATGGGTGTGATATAGTGAGTCCCTGATTATGAATACTCCAGTTGTGTCCTTTCACAGGTACACTGTATAAAACTCGTTTCGCCAGCTTATGACCAAATCCAACTGACAAACTTCCCAGAATGGAACATGTTTCTAGATCAGGGACTTACTGTGCTGGATTATGACTATATGATAGCTGGATTAATTCACCGACTGGTGTAGAATACTTTTGGGTGGGAATGATGGGAAGGTCCATCCTGGGTGCAGGTTCCAGGAAACAGCAGGCTTGGAGTCTGAAGGGAGTGGAATCAGAAAGGAAGGCTTGCTGCTTCACTGCCTCCTGCCTGCATGCTGTGAATCTTTCCTCTTGTAACTTTTGGGTGTTAGATATTTTATTCTAGCAATGAGCAAGTAACTAAAATACTCAGAAAACAATGTTTCCCCTATATAAGGCTACAATGAAAAACTCAGCTAAAATCCTATGCATAACTGAAAAGACTTGAAAATTTCCCCCCTAAGACCAGGAGAAAGACATGAATGCTTGCCTTAACTCCTGCTGGTCAATTTTGTACTAGAAGCTCTAGCCAGAATAATTAAGTAAAAAAGGGAAAAATAGTATTAGATAGCAAAGAAAGAAATAAAACCATTTGTGTTCACAGATGACATAATCCTATATTTGGAAAATCCCAAAAAACCTTACCAGAAAAATTACAAAAGATAATAAACAAACTCAGCTGAGTTGTAGGATATAAAAGATCAACACATTCTATTTTTGTACATAACAATGAAACATTTGAAAAAGAAATTACAAAAATAATTCCACTTATGATAGCATCCAAAAGAATAAAACAACCAGATTTAACAAAAAAAGCAAAAGATTCCTAAGATGAAAATTCCTAACATTGCTGAATGAAATGGAAGAATATATAAATAGACATACCATGCTCTTGTATGGAAGACATTAGATGTCAGCACTACCCAATGCACTCTTACAGATTTAATCAAATCCAGTCATAATTCTGTAATTATCTTGTATGCAGAAATGGCAAAGCTGGTTGTTAATTTCATATGGAAATACCAAAGCACAGTACAGAGTACCAGTGACCAAAACAGTGTGTTAGCGCTGGCACGAGGATGGAGGCACACATCGGCAGAACAGCACCAAGGGTCTAAAAATACACTTCTCTTTGCGGCCAAATGATTTCCAACGAGTGCCAATGCCACCTAACAGAGAAAGAATAGTCTTACCATGTATGAAAATCTAAATATAGAGGACAAATACATAAGGTTCTTAAAAGAAAACCTGTCTTATGTGTTCTTTTCTTATGACATTAAAAGCACCAGCAACAAAATAAAACTTATAGGAACTCGATGTAATTAAAAATTTAAAACATTCAGGCACCAAGCAACACTCTCAAGAAAAGGTAAAAACAATATATATATATATATATATATATATATATATATATATAGAGAGAGAGAGAGAGAGAGAGAGAGTGAGAGAGAGACTCAGTATCCAAAATATACAAATAATGTTGTAACTCAATAACAAAAAGGCAATCCATTAAAAATGGGCAAATACAAATTTTTCCTAAAAGATGGCTGCTAATCGCATAAAAATACATTCAGTACCATTTATCCTTAGGAAACTGCCAGGTCCAAGTCACAGTGAAGTAACACTTTTGTGTCTATTCAAACTGTGCTGTAACAGAATACCACAATCTAAGAGATATATGAACAACAGGAATTTGTTTCTCATAGTTCTAGTGATTGAGAAACCCAAGATCAAAGTGGCAGCAGCTCTGGAGTCTGGTGAAGGACTTGTCCACACTGGCCACTTCTTACCATGTCTGTCTGTGGTGGAAAAGGAAAGGCAGCTCTTGGGAGCCTCCTCTACAGAGGCACCAATCCCCTTCATGAGGAGCCCACTCAGACTGCATAATCTCCCAATGCTTTTACCTCCTAATACCATAACATTGGGATCAAGGCTTAACATATGAATTTTGGACAGACACAAAATTTGCAACCATAGCAGCTTTTTTTGTTAATACAAATTATAAGTTCTGACAAACTGGAGAAACTGGAACCCTTATGCACTGTTGATCGCAACTGTGGGGTTGAATGTGTTTAAGAGCCTCTTCAAAAGTTAAATATTGCATGCCGTATATCTCATCAACTTCACCTATAGTTATGTACTCAAAGGAATTAAACCTACTCAAACACATGTTAATAGCAGCACCGTTCACATAGCTTAAAGGTACCGAGAGCCAAGTGTCTATTCATTAATGAAGCTGTCCTTGTCTTTGCACAATATGGTGACCTTTTGGTTCTCAGTGAGGACAAAGCCATAGCCCCTTAAGAATCAAGTCCTAAGACCTACACAAGACCTCACTGGCATTCTGTGTGTCACAGGCTTATCTCAACTCAAGTGTATGGAGAAGCAGATCCCAGTCCCTGACATTCAGAACAGCAAAGTCACATTGCAGCGGGGTGTAGCTCACAGCAGGCTTGACTCATCTGTCCCCATCTGCACCATAAACTAGCTCCCATTGCTCTGGACAGAACTCAATTCACTTTCCAGATTTTGCTGTTACTAAGAACATTTGGATGACCATTGTGGATCATGTACAGCATCCTATGTGAAAGCTGTGCTGCTGGACAGATTTGCACAAGTACAATTTCTCAGGGCAGAGCACCCACCCACACATTAAATTTGATGGAGATTCCCAAATTTCCCCTAAAGTTGCTATTCCACTTTACACATGTATCTTCAATGAGCAAACGCCTAATTTCCTCTCTTTCTATGCCTTCAAGAAATCTCATTATTTGCAAACTTTTCATTATTGTCAGTCTGGTGAGTGATAAATGACATGATCTACATTTAAGAATATTGTTTTTCTGAGACAGGGCCTTGTGGTGTAGTTCAGACTGGCCTTTAACTCACTGTGTAGCCCAGAGTGGTCTTAGGATGCTTCCCAGTGCTAGGATTACAGGTGTGACCTCCAGGCATAGCCAAGAATTTTTCTTGATTATTGGAAAAGTGGAGGGTAGTTTCCTGCATTCCTGTTACTTTCATAACCAGAAAAATCTATAAAAATAGCTACATTTTTACATTAAAATGTATATTCTGTTTACAAAAGGAAAGAGAGGCCTAAAGTAACTCCATGTTCCCACTGCTTTTCCATGGATGGAAATGGAGATGGCCACCACTTGGCCATCTTTTCTTTGGGATTAGAAAAGTTTTTGTTTGCTTTTAATCTTAGAATTTGAAGCTATGTTAGGCTAGGAGAACATACAGATGTCCCAGTCCAAGAGCTCCATTGTATGGATGGTGAAGCTGAGGTCTAGAAGAGATATCATCTGGCTGAGAACTCAGAGCTCATGATAAAGTCAGGACCAATGCCCGGAGCTCTCATAAAGAGAATAGAAAGAAACAAAAGCACAGAAGGAGAGAGCTATGCTTACCTTTTCCCAGCAGCTGCAAGTCTTGATTGGGGGCTGAAGTCTTTCCACCTCACTCAGAAGTCATGAGAAGGGAGTCACAGGTTCCATGGCAATGGGGACACTCTCTGAGGAATGTGTTCTTGCGTGATTCCATACTTGTGCAAATATCACAATGTGTGCTTTTCAAAACCTAGATAGCATAGGTCAGTCACTCAACACGATGCCATCAGGAAATGTGGTAAAGTTGAGATGTAGGAGGCTGTGGCCAGCAGAACCCATAAATATTTTATAGGAAACTTTTAAAAAGTAGGAGTATATTCTAAATTATGAAAGCATAGAATAGTAAGCACATAACCTAGTTCTGTAAATAAGTGTATACACTACACTTTGATATAACTGGCATCAAGACAGGTTGTTTACACCAGCAGCACCACCAACATGCAGAGAATGCATATGCTGTGATGTCATGACAAGAGCAATATCAGCAATATCAGCGATAAAACATTTTCAGTTCTATTATAATTTTATGGGACTGAAGTAGGATAGAAGAATAAAACCTAAGTAGAAAGGAGACACAAAAACTGCTATCTTAAAATTTCAAGGAAATTGTAAGGAAAACTTTCAAGGAAAACTTCAGCTTTAAGACATGAAAGTTACTCAAATGCTTTGTCTTCCAGAAAACTCACTCAACAAAGTCTTCCTAAAGGTCCTTTACAATAAGCTAATTAAGCAAGGCTCTTAAGCTGTTCTTTCTACCTCTAAATTGTGCTTCCTCCAGCCTCAGGAAACAGCAGTATGGGTGGGCAGTGTATCTCAACTTCAAATACATGTAGATGGCTTGCATTGCAACTTGACAGAGAGACTACACATCCTAGATTGCCCGTGCTGAAAACATCTCCTTGAGTGCACACTTTTCTGGCTTGTGATGTTTCTCCTCTTTTCTGAGCACCTGCAATGCACTCCCGAGTGTATCTTAAAATAAACCCTGTGCGTGTCTCTTTTGCTAACACATCCTGAAAATCCTTATTCTATGGTGGGAGTCATTGAATTATAAAATTTTTAAAGAATGGGAAAGGTTCTTGATTTCAACCTTGGGGACCTCACAAACCCAGAGTGGTGACAGTATCCCAGGTATACATGATGAAACATCATTATGCAGCTCAATACTGTGTTTCCTCTTTTCACTGACTGTGAGTAAGCATCTACAAGGGCTGAAGAATAGGTAGAAATAAGAAAAGGTGGGTCTGGAACTGGCACATCTCTGCATCATTTGCCGAAAGGTAAAAGGCTTCTCCAAGCCAGGTCTGATGACCAGGCACCCACCTGTTTGACCTTCAGACAGAGCCCACAGATCTGACCAGCAGGGGGCAGTGTAGTCCTGCAAGGACTCTGAGTAGTTGGGTCTGAAACTTTCTTTCAGGGCCTGCGGCACTTCTGCCAGGGCTCAAGTCTGGCAGAGGAGAGTGCATGACTGGTCAAATGTCCCATGGAAGGGATCCTAAGAAGTTCTCACACTGACAGCAATAGGTCATGCGAAGTCAACACCATTGAGTTTTCCTCTACTGTTGGATCAGGTCACTGTTTATTTAGATCAGCCATGGATTTCAAGACCTTGTCTCATGAGCCATACCTATTTTTACAACCTAGTGTCAGCCTCAGGATGAGAGGAGAGATCTAGGACAGAGGCCTACTATGGGACAGCAGGTGCCAAGTTTCCGCCTGGCCCCTGCCCATAGGACTGGTTTTAAAAGGGGCAAAGTACTTAGCCAGGACACTACCTCCTGCTCCCCCTCTCTAGCTGTTCTTCCTCCTCTTGCTCCTCCTCTTTCCTTTTTTCTTCCCCTCTTTCCCCTGCACATCGTCTTCTTCCATCCACTTATTCTCTTTCTCCTCCACTTCCTCCTGTTGCTCCTCTTTCTGCTCTTGGTCTTCCTCTCCCTCTCTGCTTCTGTCTCTGCTGGGTTCACAGGGCCTGCACTGCCTGGTAGTGCAGATTTCGGCCTTACTTCCTCGAAGCATACAGACACTCCCCGTAAATGTGTACAGCTGATTTTGATCCAGCTTAATGTGCAGAGGATGGGAAGCTCATGTTGGCCCCTCCCTAGTACCATTTCATTTCAGTTACACAAAAGATGGCAGAATTGCATCATCTCAGAGGCCAGGCCAATGCATACTCAGCACATCCAGAGATTTCTACTGCCTCTTGAGAGCTATCCTTTGGCAGGTTTTAGCAGGGCATAAGGTCTACAGGGTCAAGATCAAGGTATCTGAACTCTGTCAGGGCCACCACCCCTCTTTCTGTCTGGAGCATCAATGCCACAAGTCTTTACCTAGGGTCCGGACCAGCTCTTCATAAAATGGGGATCTCCCAGGCATCAGATCCAGCAGAAAGGCCTGTAAAATACAGTCCTCTATAGTACTTCTCAGGAGAGTGAGCCCTCTAGCTGCCCAAGCTGAGTATCGCTAAATCCAGGACTTGTTGCTAGTCAGAGCAGCCTTGGGACTGGCCTTGAAGTTCACCCATGACTATCTTAGAGGTCAAACACAGGACCACGAAAAATAATAACAGCTGGAAGATGATCACGTTTAGATCACATTTTAGTTACAGGTTTCCTCTGAAAACTAAAACCTTAACTATATGCAGTAAGGACAATTTCTAGCCTTTAAAGGTACACAGATAATTTCAAATCAATTTATCGCTCAAATTAATCTCTTTATATTTCCTATTTTTATTTAAACAAAATCTCAGTTTATTTAGGGATTTCCTTGCACCATTGCCTGAGTCTGTGTCCCAATTGTTGTTTTTTCTAGTATAAAGGTGAATGTTCACTAACGTCACCTCCTAACAGCATCGTCATTCCTAGCTGGCCTTTGGCCATCTTTGGTCATCAGTGGATGTGGTCCATCTTTTTTATCTCCATGCAATGTCAATTAGTGAGTCTGCCCTCTGAGCTATGTCTTCACTTTCCCTTGCTTGAGAAACATTTGGTTGTTTATTTCCCCTCCCTGTGGTGAACAGAACAGCTGCCCTTGAAAGATGTCTGTGCCTAATCTACTGAACTTCTGAGTAGGTTATATTATATGGTCAAGGGAGATGAAGGCTGCAGATAGCATCATGACTACTAATAAAATAACCACAGGGTAGGGAAGTTATCCTAGGTGGTCTACATGAGCCCAAGATTTTCACCTGGACCTTTAGATATAAAACATAGAGAAAGGCCAGCCAGTGGGAATGTGAGAACAAATTGATAGCCATGTTGACTTTGCAAATGGGGAAAGAGGCTGTTCACCAGGGAACACAGGAGGCCCCTGGAAGCTAGAGTAGGCAAGGAGACCAAGAACAAGCCCTGCCAACAACCTGACTTCAGCCCAGGGAGACTCACTGTACATACACAACCTCCAGAACTGTATGAGAGAAAAAAGTACGTTGTTTGAAGCCACTGAATTTCTCGTAATTTGTTATTGCAGAATATTAAGCAGCACTCTGTCAACAGTGACAAAATACCTGAGATAAACAACTTGTAAGGAGGAAAGGTTATTCTGTGTCATATTTTCAGAAGTTTCAGCCCATGGTCATTGGGCTCTGTTGCCTTTTGGACTACAGAGGCAGTGCATCACGGTGAGAGTGCATAACAGCAAAATGACCAACTATGGGAAGGAGAAAGCAAGAGAGATGGGCCCAGGGTCCCAGTATCTCCTTCAAGGACACCAAAGACCAAACTTCCCCTTACTACAGCCCAATTCTTTAAGATTTCACTACCTCCCCAAAGTATCAGAGATCAAGGCTCTAATGCACAGACTTTTGGGAGCTATTTCATATCCAAATTATAACCTAGCCATAGGATAATAACACGCTTTCCACTTTATAGATGAGTGAATTGAGACTCAAATGGATTGGGGAATTTACCCAGAGTCACAAAGCAAGTAGTTGATAGAAACTCCCTCAAAGTGTGGCCAAAACAAAGAGCAGCGAATGAGTCAGCGAAGCACTGAAGCCTAAGATCCAACCTTGGCTTTATCCTAAACAAAATTCCAAAGTTGGCACTCACCCATGCTTTAACTTAGTGTAACAAAACCATCCATAAATATTGGAAGCATGAGTCAAAATGATTTTCTAGGTGGTAGAAAATGATTTATATAGAACACTTTGCTTTCAATTTCAAATGGCCTGAAAGCATTTCATTTAGTGTTGTTAGGTTTTCTAAACTCCCTTCAGGTAGTACATTCTCTTATTACCCTTTCTCTCATCCATAAATACCCTTTCATGAGGAGCAATTCACTTTCACTCTAGTTTCTAAAATTTCACACTAGAATCCATCATGTGATGCTCAAAGTAAGAGAACTAGATCTCCCTAGAAGATCCTTATCACCAACTTCCAGGATATAGGTAAGCCCTAGAGATGCCCCAGCCCTAAGGGAGTTATTTCTTTTGAAGAAATACAGTGCTAACCCAAATGCAAGTCTAATGCATCTGTTTTCTCCATCTCTGTGTAACTAGGACAGGTTGGCTCAAGACCTAACAGATCCGTGTTGCTGTGGTTTATGTCAGATGTTCCCTCAAAGCTTCACGTGGTCGTAGGGTTTTGGTAGAGGTGACTGGATCTAGAATGTGTGGTTGATTTGTAGTGCAATGTTGGGACTAAAGGTGCTGGAATTAGGGATGAGCAATTGCTAGATCAGTCCACTGATAGGATTGGCACTGCACTAATCCTAGTAGACTAGACACAATAAAAGGAACAGAAAGAGACTTGCCTTGCTCTCTCTTGTTGCTTTTGCCACTATAAACTGCTGCCACTCTGCCATGTGCCACCTGCCTCAGAACCAGCTGGTGATGGACTAAAACCTCTGCAAATTGTGAACTATATAAACCTCTCCTCCTTTAACTCTGAGTATAGGATACTTTGTCTCAGCAATGATAGTAAAGTAACTACAACAGATATTCATCCAGGTTCTTCTCAAAGATTAAGGAGAGCTAGAGTTCACCTGGGATGTCTACCTTCTGACTCTGAGTTCTTACCATCTGCCCATTTCCAGGAATGAAGAAATACAAGCATTGGGGGAAAAAGAACAGATCTTTCTGGAAAGCAAGGTCTTTATCAATAGGCTTGGAAGCGATGCAGCTGGGGCTCCTGAGACTATCAGTGAGGGATCTCTTGCCTTTAAAAGCAGGCGTGTGCCACCCTGCCTAGTTTCCAATCTTATTTTTTAATAAAAAGTTGCATCAGCCATACTGAAGGAAATGAAATTTTCTTGTTCTTCTGTATCAAATTCTATAAAGAGTGCCATATGAAGAGATAATAAACTTTCAGTTATAACATTGCTATACAATATATAACAGACCTTCTTGTACTTTTAGGTTACCATGAATCAGGCAATATGGGGTATAGGTAGGGGAGGTTCCCTAGTGTGAGCTCTGGGTTTCTTGTACCACACTATTCTAGAGCCTCACACCAACAGTGAAGGAACCTAAGAAACACAAAGCCAGAGGTCACAAAGAAGGGCAGGAAAAGAGTAGCAGCATTTGTGGCTCACAGGCTAGTCAGAAGGGGGTAGATGGGCTCAGTTCCAGAATTACAGCTTAGTGGGAGGGAAGGCCTAATTTTTCCCCATTTTTTCCAATATAAAATATGAGGGGGGGGAGCTCAGTGCCTGGCTGTTGAGGGCCTCAACAAAGAAAGATGGATGGATGGATGGATGGATGGATGGACAGGTGGGTGGATGGCTGTGTTGACGGGTGGATGGGTGAATGTAAAGTTTGGCAAGAGGCCATGGTTTCCATGAAGCCCATAGTCTTGTGTTTTCTCTGTATTCCCAAGGACAGCACAGGATTTGGAGGGAGTGTGCTATGGAAGTGCTAGAGCTGGCATGGACACCAGGCTGGCCAACAGCCATCCTCAGCCAGGAGCTGGGGTGGGGAGGGACAGTGTTTCTGGGTCACACCCAAGGGCCTTCCTGGCACTTGAGTTCTCCAGGCAACATCTTCCAGTCTTTAAACAAACAGAAATAGACAAACACAGGAACTTGAAGAGGGAGCCACCCTGCATGCACCTCCCAACATCTCTGTGCACCTCTTGCTCACCCACCACCATGGCAGTAAAGGATTCAGTCCTGTGAAGCCAGGCTGGGCCTGGGGCACTACTCCAGAAAGAATCAAAGATGCCCCTCTCTGGAGTCTGACAGTCTCAGGCCATTTGTGGATCCACTTGTCCCCTAAGGAGATGGAAGTTTATTTGGGGGTCTTTTGCATGTGCACACTCCACTCTGTGTATCTATGTGTATAGACTATGGCATATATGACGTGATCTCCAGGTATACATGTACAATCTACTGTACATCTACTGCACATTTTGTCTGTGCATCATTGTGTTGTGTGTCTGTAAGGAGGTTTTTGGTGTGCAAACATCTGGTATGAAGGCATTTCTTTGTGCAGCTATCCTGTACTGTAGGAAGATGCTGGTACAGGGCACGGAGTATGTGTGCTCATGCCAGTGCATGTATGTTCTACCTGCAGTGTTTCTGTGTTGACTCTGCTGTGTATGCATCTTGCACTATGAGGAGCTTGTGTGGGTACCCTTGGGCACAGGGTAAATATGGTCAGAATTGTGCTGTCAGCATTGGTGCTTTTTCTTATATTTTAAAGGAAAAAACCCCACTAAATTAATGATACAAAATTTCAAACCAAGATAGAAGGAGAATAACAATTGGTAGTACACTGTTTATTGTTATCTTGAAAGTAGTTGCTCAGATTATGAGGTATAAGCACGGAACACTGATCAAGTGATACAAGCACAACCTTTCTATCATGCATGCGTTTGGTCTCACTCACCTCACCACCTCCCTGTCAGGTGCCCACCCTTTGAATGTCTCATGGCAGACAGAGGGTGGTCATCCAAGTGTTTGTATCAAGCTAGAGGGCTGGATCCCCAGATCACAGGCTGGGGAGCCTTGGGGCAGCCTCAGGCAGGGAGGTCACCAGGGCCTGCATTCCTGGCTGTGCACTCAGGCTGGAATTCATACATTCCATTCGTAACATTCCCAAAAGCAAGGGAAGGGGGACAGAGTGGAGAGTTAGTGATTAAAGGGGAAGAAAGAAGGATTTCTTGGGCTCCAGGCTGTGTGTTCTCCAGTACACCCTGGCACAGGCCCCAGCAGTTGAAATGCAAAGAGCACGTGAGCTGTTTACTGAGCAGCCTAGCCCAGGCCTCCACCAAAGTTTGCCTGGAGGGGTGCCTGTGGCTGGCTGGATTTACCCTCTGCAGAAGACTGGAGATGCAGCCCAAAACCTTGGGGACTCAGTAAGCTTCAAGCGGTTCACACCCCCATCCCCAACCCCCACCCATGCCCAAGGACCTGTGGCTGAGACTGGGAAAAGGACTGTGATACTGCCGGCTGAAAGAAACAGGTATCAAGGTAGCCAGGCAGCCTTTGGGGGACACAAGTAGATGAAGTCCTTTGGCTACTGGTTTCCTACCTGGTAGGATTATCCCCCCTATTTTACAGATGAGAAAACTGGGACTCAGATAAAGGAGATGAGCCACTTCTGTGTAGTACTTTACTTCCTCTTCCCTTTGACAACAGTAGCAGCTGCCTCTGAGGAGGACTTTGCCCACATGTTCCTTTGCTCAGGTTTACCCTCCTCCAAAGATCTCTGAGTCCCTGCTACTTGACTTGGCACTTGTATGGGTCATTCTATAACTTGAGGGGTTCTTGTCTCCCCACTGAGCTGTACCTTCCCCCACAATAGGGCCTATATCTGATTTGTGCTAAACCTGTGGTCAGTATAGCCCATGGGGATGGGAGAGAGTGAAGCTGGGTAGACACCAGGCTAGAAAGATGATCTGACGTGGGATAGAACATGTTCTTCTCCCCACCTGGAGACAGTGGCAGTAAGAACAGAGGGACAAAACCTGGCCAGGTCCCAGTGAGAAGGTTGAACAGCAGGGTGGGAAAACTGAGTCTGGCTAAGGGGGAAGATCAACCTGACTGGGACAAGTGGCAAGAGATGCTTTAGAGGTAGGGAAAGACCTGAGGGAAAACATGACTTAATTCTAGGGCCTGTTGATCTTGGCTAGGGGTAGGGCCCAGATTCTATGCTATGTGTTTCTGTGGACATCTGTGTGGAGCTGGGGAGTAAGAGGTGGGGATGGCAAGCAGTCTCAGCAGAAGAAACAACAAGGAGAAAGGCTGGTGGTCTGGGGCACTGGATGGATCAGGGGAAAACTGTATAGCGGGACTGCAGAAGCCCTCTTTCAAAGGCCAGAGATGAGTGCCCTTCGCACAGGCCAGGGTTCAGTTGTTCAACCATTAGTTAATACCTGCCTCCTGCACTGACCTGTAGAACACAGAGCAGAAGCTTAGATGTTCACTGAATGACAGAGGAAGAAGTAGGAAAGAGTGAACCCTAAAAGGCCTGGCTTGGACCATGACACACCAGGCCAAAATACTAGCTAAGGGCCTTCCCTTGGGCTGGCAAGGCTTGGGGAGTTGGCTTATTGAGAGGCTGCCTGCTCAGCCTCCTAAAGCCATTCACCAGCTATATGATCTTAGGCAAGCCTTTCCCTTTCTCTCATCCACAACAGGTAACTATGTTCATGGCATCTCCCTGATCAGGCCTTAGAAAATAGGGTGGAGCCAGCACCAACAACTTTATCCACACAGCAGTTGCTCCAAAAACATATGGCTTCTCTCCATAGCCTTCATCCTCCTTGCATTGTCCTGATGACAACTGGCTCATTGGAACCGTCCTTCCAACACAGGAACTCTATGATGTCCTGATTTGTTTTCAAAACAACATCTTTGGTTCTTAGGAGCTGAAAGTACTACCTGATTCTCAAAGAGGTTTAGCTGCTTTGAAGCCCATGCAGTAGGATTTTGAAGGGGCCTTCAAAGTGATAATATTGTAATCCTACTTCCTTTCCTTACTTTCATTTGCTTTTGAGAGTGCAGCAACAACTGTGGACGTAAAGTGTGATAGCTGTGACAGCTGATGAGAGGTCTGCCATGTGTTTTGTGGTTTAACATTCTCTCTGTTTTAATTGCAATTACATGTAAATAATGTTAAGTTTAGGTCATATTTTTTAAAAAGCTCAAGGTCCTCAGCAATGGAAGCCCTGAAATAAAAGTCCACATTTTGTCTCTGAACACCCACAAAGCCTGGAGGAAATGGCTTTAAACATATGTCACCTGCAGCTCCTCTTCCGAAAGTGGCACTTTCTTCCTCAGGTTACATGGCTCCCCAGGGAGATGATGCAAGCAGAACACGCAGTGATGCACTGAGTGGGCAGACTCAAACAGCTCCCTCTGCACTGCACAAAGAGCCAGCCCCCTGGGAAAAGGCTGCCAGCTGTCCTGGCTTGTGCTTCATGGACATGGGGTGCCCATGAGCCTTGGAAAGACTCTTAGCAGCTATTCAAAGTCCAGCAAACAAGAGCAAGCTGAGCCCTTGCCCAAAGCATTCATCCAGCCTGGCACCTTCCCCAGGCGGGCACCCAGCCAGCTCCCTGAGTACACATTTTCCTACATGTCCAAGGTGTGAGAAAAGTAACACATTTGTTGTTGATCTTGTTGGAAAAGGTCTGGTGTTAAAAAGCAGTGTTTTTAACTTGTTGTGAAGTACATTCTGTAATTCTCAACCAAAATACTAACTGACGTAAAACAAGCTCCTTCACAGAAAAAATATTTTGCTTGGAGATGGGCTCTTCAATGCTCACGTAGGGCAAAGTGTCTCTTCCCCAAGCTGCAGCATAAAGGCCATGTGAAGAGGTCCTGCCTCCCCACCACCACCAGTGCCAGTGCCACAAAAGTGTACCGAAGTAAAACATCCAAAGAAAACCACAAGGGAAAAGAAGCTATTCCAATTGAAAAGAGAATTCAGTAAGTAGCCAGTTACAAAATAAATATACAAAACCTTGTGGCTTGCCAAATGCCCCAAAATAGCTGTAACAAAATATATTGGAGGAAAAAAAGATCCCATTCACAATTCAATAAGAAATTAGAAATTCCTAGGGATAAACTAAACAAGGCAACATATACAGGATCTGAAGTCAGAAAGCTCCAACTCTTACCTGAAATATATAAACTATTTAGTAAAGGGAGAGATAGAGCATGGTCCCAGACAGAAAGACTTATTATTATAAATGTCTGCATTTAAGCAAATATTTGAAAAGAAAACAAACTGGGTGGGGAGTGAGATTTATCTTATCAGATGATAATGCTAAGGATCATTTAAACCTTGAATTCCTGATACAAGAACTCAATGAAATGGAATAGGAAATCTCCATATAAATCTAAAGCTCTACAAACATTTAATACATGAAAAGATGACCTTTCAAATCAGT
>PVKN010019832.1:0-16192 GCA_004027915.1 Capromys pilorides | reverse complement strand
AAAGTTAATTTAATATCAGTAGGAAAGTATCCCTATGTTAGGAGGAATTTTTTTTGCACCAGGCTTGATCTACAAGGTGCAGGAACTCAAGTAACAACTATCCTACTTTTCCCCTTTACTCATTCTGCCACATCTAACTAACTGCTTTGGGTGTGCTCAGCCCAGTTCCTTCATGTTTCTTCCTGTGACCCACTATGTCACGGATTCTGTGCTCTGATGTGCAAATCTGGGAGCAAAGCAACCAACACAATCTGAGAGGCCCACTTTCATCCAACACTTCTACAGTTGACTGGAAAAGCAATTAAGCCTTCACTTGAACTTACACCCTGCAATAGAGACATTATGATTAGTAAAGTGACAGCTCTCCCTCCACCTGGATTTATATTGTTTTGTGTATCAATTGATTAATAACTTAAGTAGGTCCTCTCTCACAAGCTAGTGGCTGAACCCAGGGTGCTGTGCATTAGTCAACTACTCCACCTCAGAGCTACATCTCCAGTGTCCCTTATATCTTTATATACGGGCACTGATTTCATGATGAGGGCTCATGAACTGTCTCCTAAAGATGGCTGTTGTGTTTCCACATCTCCGTAAATCCAGTGCTCAGGCGACTGAGGCCAAATGATCACAAGCAGTTTGACACCAGCCTGGGCTACACAGTGAAGCCTGTTTTCGGCCTACCATGGACTAAGCAAGACCATTTGTTGGTTGTCAAAAAAATTCCCCAAATTTGAAATGGGTTGAACTAAATTGTCGTGAATTTTATTTCTACACTTAAAACTATATAATTCTAGTTTCCTTGAAATAACACGATTAGCAATGTTCAATCAACTTTTGCTGTTAGTGAATGAAGCATCCAGCAGATGTCTAGAGAATCAAAATCCCCAACCACTAATAAATTCTGCTCTAGTTTTGCTGGCTAAAGTCGTCAAACAACCACTTTTCTAGATAGCTGTGACTGGGCAGTCCTAAGTGTGTAAAGATGTCACACTTTTCCTTCCACTCTCACCTTCTTGCTGTCTATCTCAGGCATATACTCAGTGTAGGGATCTTTGCACAGGTATCTCCTGAGCAAGCAATTCTGTATTACATTACACTGTTTTTAAATAAACATGCTTACATTTCCCCAGCCTAAAAAAAATAATAACTTAAGTAGGGGAGAAGTTATTTACTAGACTCCCTCAAACATTAACAATCCAAAATGCACAACTCTATCATTTAGGTGCTGGGTTACTCTAGAAAAAATTGTATACGTTCTCTGAGTTTCCTTGTCCATAACAAAAACTTAAATATAAAAGTTTCAAGATATTATTTTTTAAGAACAATTTCAAATTTCCAGCATAATTGGGAAAAAGGTTAACCTACATTATTAACTTCATATTCCACAGATAGCCTCTCTCTTTATCAACATCCTCCAACAGAGAGATATATTTGCAAAAACTGATGAAATCTATACTGACACAGCATTACCTTCCAGAGTCCATGTTTTCTGTTAGGTTCTAATTTTCATATTGCACATTCCATGAGTTTGGGCAAATATATACTAACATTTATCTACCATTATATTTCAATGCAGAGTATTTCTACTTGTTCATCTAGCTCTCTCCCTAAATTCTAATCACCACTAATCCTGTCAGCTGTACATAATTTTGCCATTTCTAGAATGTCATATATTTAGAATGATACATGTATAGTCTTTTAACATGGTCTTCTTTAACTTAGTGGTTTGCTTTATGTTTTCTCTTTTTAAGTCTTTTTTTTTAGAGATCAATAATATTCCATTGCTTGTATCTAACACAATTTTTTCTCATCTATTCACATAATAAAGGATACCACAATTGTGCCCAAAATTTTATAGTTCTTAATAAAGCTGTCATAAATATTTGTGTGAATTTTTTCACAAATAAAATGACTTTATTCCATTCATCTTGATCACTTTTATTCCCTCTCCCTTGTCAAAATTCATATATTGAAACTGAATCATCAATATGATGGTGTTAGAGGACGGAACCTTTGGGACATAATTAAATAATGAGGAAAAAGCCTTTCGTGAACAGAATCAGTGCCCATATAAAACAGTCTCCTTACTTTCACTGTGTGAAGACAAAGAAAGATGATAGCATGTAGGGATCAGAAAGCAAGCCTTCATCAGACATGGATTCTGCCAACACCTTGATCTATGGAGACTTGCCAGCCTCCATAGCTGCATCAAATAAATTTCTATCATTCATAAGCTACTTGCTTTGTGGTATTTTCTTGTGGCAGCCTGAACAGACTAAACGACTTAGGAAAATATGGTTAGATTGTTGGGGGTTTCATTGTCTAAACTCTAATTATTTTTTTCAATATATTTATCTCAATGATATTTCAATAAGTACTTGTCTAAGTGACTAATTAATTTATTCTTCTGGTCATTCTATAAATATTTACTGAGTTTCACTTATGTTCCTGGCACTCTGCTAGATCTGCTCTATCTGTGGCGCATGAAACATATTTGCCCTGTCCTCATGGAGCTTATAGTCCAGTGTATAGTGTTTTGTATGTTGCATTATAAGTTCCATAGAAAAAAGGATTCTCTTTTACTTGCTCTAGCATCCCCAAATCTATAGGTTTTAGCTCCGTAGGTGGAAAACTATATATAGAAACAAGTAAGTGAATTCTTCCTATTGGGAATGTTAAATTTAAAAATACGCCCAAGTCTTAAACTTTTACCACTGTGCTATATTGACTGCACTGATTTCTAGAGACTCACTTCAAGCTAGAGTATTCAGGTCATCATCATGATATTTGTCAAAAGGTGATATTACATGCTAGAAATAGCCCCAACTTTATAGAAAGAAGAGTTCATTTTAAATCCAATAATGTATTTCATGTGCTTGCCTTAAATTTCTTATGCTGCTCCTTGGCTTCTCTAGCTATGATTAGGAGTTATTTAATTTAAACTATAGTATTGCGTTGTAAGGATGGGGTAGATGACTTCCATGGGTGACAAGGCCAAATGATGTTATTTAAAACCAGTGATGAATTACCAAACCCCTACTGAGCAACATGGAGTAGTGTGGTTGCAAGTTTAGTTTCTGTATTCAATCCAGAACAGCACCCACTAGCAAGGTGACACTGAGCAAGCCAGTTTCTCTAACTAATCTAAGCCTTAGGTTGCTGATCTAAAAAGTGGAAATAACAATATCATCTAATTCATTTGATGATTGTGAGAATTAAATAACAAAAACATTTGAGAAGGTTAAGCAGAATGGCTGGCACATAACAAGCATTCAGAAAATGTAACCTAGTATTATTGCCAACTATATATATTCAGGGTGTCTGTGCTCATGTGAGTTTCAGATTTTGAAAGATGATTGATCTGAAGGCTGATAACAAATGCTTTATGTTGTTTTTGAAGTGCACTGGTGATTTGTGCTCTCAGAATGAACAGAGTACAACAAAGAGAAAAGGATCGCTCAAGCTGAATACTAAAAGCAGATTTATGAGTCAACTCAAGAAGGAAAGCATAAAATAATATTTCTCAACCACATAATAACCCTATAAGTCAGTAAGAAAAACATAACAACCACATAACAAAGTCAAACAAGAGTATGACCCAAAAATTCAATGAAAAAGGACAATAGTAAAAGCATTTATATATAAGAAATTATCCCCTCAGTTGGGAAAATAAAAACAAAGCTATTATGGCATGTTGTTTCTTTTTTCCCCTTCTTCTAGTGGAAAAAAGTAAAGAGTTTGCAAATAATGCTATTTGGCTGCAAGAAAAGAACTCCCTCGCACATGTTCTTAAAGATTGTACAAAGGGAACAAACCTGTTGGAGAACAGTATGCTGATACTCATTGAAATTAAAAAGTATATGTAATTAATCATGCATTTCTATCTGTACAGAAATATATGCAGACAAAAATATGTCTGTGAAAGAATATTCATTGTACCAGAGAAGGTAAATAAGTGGTGTGAATAGGGAAATGTATATAACTTGTAGTATGTTTCACATGCACTGAAATACCTTACAAATAGTTGGGGAGATCCAACAGTATCACGGAAAGTTCATGATACATTGATGAGAGAAAAAAATAAAATTTAAGAACACAGAATCTTATTTTTATAAAAGCACAATTTTATGTAAAAATATTTACTTTAGGGGACTTGTGAGTTAGCTCAGTTGTTTAAGCACCTGCTTGGGTAAACCCAGTCAGGCGCAGGTGCCTGGGGTTCAATCCCCAGCTCCACCTGCCATTCTGGACCCACCCTTCAGGCAGCCTGAGCCAGCCAAAAAGAAACCTTCTCAACTGTAGGCACAGGGAACTGGGGTTCAATCCCTAGCTCCACATGCCTGACCAGACCCACCCTTTAGGCAGCGTGAGCTAGCAAAATAAAAAAAAAAAAAAAAACTCAACTTTTTACAAAAAAAAGAAAAGGCTGGCCAAATAGCTCAGTGGATTAAAGTACCAGCTTAGGTGCAGGGTGTTCCATCCCTGGGCCCGCTGAGATGGTATTTGAGACTGGGCATGGTGATGTGCACCTGTAATCCCAACTCTTGGGAGGCTATAAACAAGCAGACTGCTATGAATCTGATCTAGTAATGAGACCCTCAGCACTCTGTAGGCCCTTCCCTAAAAAAAAAGTTTACTTGATCATAGAAATGTATTTATTATTATTATTATTATTATTATTATTATTATTATTATTATTATTATTTGTTGCTTAATAGAAACTAAATAAAAACCTTCAATTCTGAGGTCTCAGGTCATGGGAGACTCATCCCTGCCTTGATGGTGCTTGAGTTTCTGTGGGCTTCCTTCTCAGGACCTAAGTTTAGAGGGCACATAGCAACCCCACACACACTCAGGCCAATCTCCCAGGTCCTGGCCATTCTTCTGGAATCAACTGTGTGTCAACCTGCAGTCACTAATACTAACATGGGGAACCCTATTCCATAGGCTCCAATCCCCAGAGAACAGGGTTGGACAATGACACATGGGAGAATCCGTGCTACTAAGAATCATAGAAACCATGCAGAAGGATATGATAAAACCTCAGCTCCCAGTGCGTTTTCCAGTTCCGCCCTCCTGCCCTACACAAGCAGAAGCAGCACCATTCGTCAGCAGTGTTAGCAACTGGCCCCTACGCTTTTCTTTCACTTATGCTACGCAACTTCCTCTGTCTTCCCTGGGTGATTGGCTCTGCACTGTTGTCAAAACGAGGCAAGATGACACCAAGTGCCTGAAAAAGGATGAAAACTCCTGGCCCAGCCCATTCAAGTCCAGCCCAGAGTCCACAGGAAGTTCAAGAACTACACTTAGAGGGCTACAAACCTGTGTGCCACAGTTTCCAATTAGACAACTCCTAGATAGGCTCTCAGTAATTTCTTGGGGCAGATCATCTTTTTGAAAATTGATCCTCGGAGCAATAATGTGAGTATTGTGAAGCTTATCTTTGACCCTTTTGTTTTCCTCTTTCTTCTTGTTTTCCCTTTACTATTCTTAGATATGCTGTCTCCCTCTCCACTACAACCTATACACAAAAGTAGGGATAATTTACATATCAAGAGTAACCTCTTTCAGGGGAATTTTCCCTGAGTCAGAGACATTCTGATGAATTCCAGAAAGCTTCAGTCAGTTAGGGAGATATTTACAAGTAATCAAAGCTAGGTAATCCAAAAACCATCTCCTGAACATGGTTGTCCATTTTTCTTCTTTAAACAACTAATCCAGACTTTTCTTCTCACTTCTGAGGATAAATAATTAAACAAGAAAATTAAGAAAATGAGTTAGTTGTGCTATGCAACAGCCTCCTCTTTTTCATTGTTTCATAAGACTTTTAAAGGTCCTTGGTATCTACAGTCTCTTCGGTTCATTTTTATAAAGTTTCAGCATTCAAAGCAAGTATTATTCTTTCCATTTTCCAGATGAAGAAGCAAAGTAGTTCTCCAAGTTCTCAAAAAATATTCACAGAAGACCTGAGACAAAAACCTACGTATTCCATTACCTACTTCAAAGTCCATTCCACTACAGTTTTGCTGTTATCATTGGTATTCTTGTTTTATCCTTGGCATATGGGAGATCAAACCAGGGTCTTTGCATGTGGCAGGCAAATGCTGTAACAGCGAGCTCTATCACCAGCCCAATGCTGTCTCTTTATCCACACCATTGTATATAGTAAGATTCTCCTCCGATAGTTTTCCACTCATGGTTTCCCATCTCCTTACTCACACCATATTTGTTTCCTCTGTTCCTGGGACGTAGATATGTTGACAAGCTGTCTTATAGGTCAGGCGAGGTCATCTTTGCCGAACAAGAGGAAGAAAAAGAAAATTCCAAGATCTCAGGCAGCTCATCCTCTGACCATTTCGGGGACACATTATGGATTTATGACAACTTTGTCACCAAAGTTACATGGACTTAGCCAGTTAGCTATGGCTGCTGTGAAGCAGAGCTTAGTGTATTTGTGCAACTTTCCTAAGGCTTAAAAACAGACACCCCATGTTTTCTAAACCATAAATTTAGGACCAGTTTATGCCCAATCCTGAAGACTATATCTTCTAGGTTAGTCACATGGATGACAACTTGCTTCCTACCCTACACTCTGTGACCATGCAGAATTTAACTCATCCCTTTGGTCTTTAGTTTCATGATCTAAGAATGGGAATAACAATATCTACTCTTCAGCTTTATAATTAGAATCAAAATAGAAAAATATATAAGCGTGTACCATTGGCCAATGTGACAGGAAAAGTAAAAAGCAGAGAAAGGAAGAAGCTGGAACGATGAGGGATAGCTTAAGAGGTAGCATAGCCCAGAAGTAAAGAGCAGAGGATTTAAGTCATATGGAACTATTTAAATCCATTTTCACCAATTAACAACTCTATGAACTAGAGCATGTCACCAAATCTTGTGATCTTCAAATTCTTAGTTGGTATAGTGGGAATGATAATACTTATTTCACAGAGTTGTTATAATCACCACATGAAAAACATATGTAAAGCTCTTAGAACAATTTGTGACATATGGTTAGGCACTCAATAAATGTAGCCACCGCTTTTGCTCCTCATTCATCATCTAAACATTTTGAAATTAACTCAGGCTATTTAATATCACTTTCTGGATTGCCACATTTCTATAAATGTTTAAAAACCTAATGTATGCCCACTTGAGTTGTTCCACAGTGGCATCCTGTTTGATGAGGAAGAAGCTCAAGATGTTCAAGGTAGCCAGGCATAAGTATGAAACCTAGTCACCATTTAATACTAACTTACACTGAGCAAATCATTTCAACTCACTCAGCCTTGGTTTTCTCATCTGTGTAATAAATATTACAGTTATTGGTGAAGGACACACAGCTACAGATGACCCAGAACTGATATAAAAACTACATGGCACAATGTTATAACATTGCTTTGCAGAGGGACAATTCTTTACTGTTTGCACATTTTCTCCTAAGAACAAAAGTCTAAGAATTCCTTAAGTAGCCATGCATATAGCTTATATACAGACTACCAACCTTATTATTGCTGTTGTTGTTGTTGTTTTTAACTAGACAAAATCAGATTATTCTGTGATCCCAGACTCACAGAATCGTATTTTAAGGGTAATGACAAAGAGACTTGAGTGGCAGAAAAACCTGGAGACTTTGTTTAACAAGACAGAAAAACTGATGGATAAATTTGCCAGGATTTACTGGATATTTTCCAGGAACCAAATATTCTCATTTAATCCTCATAATAATTTTAAGAATAACCAGCCAGGCAGATAGCTCAGCAAATTAAAAACACCTGCTTAGGTAGAGCGCAGCGGCCGGGGTTTGATCCCTGATGTGCCATGCCAGCTCCAGCCCTAGAGGGCACTGAAATAGATTTGAAACTGGGCATGGTGTCATGTACCTATAATCCCAGTGTTTGGGAGGCTGAAAACAGGAGGATCACTATGAGTCTTATCTACATAGTGAGATCCTGTAGAACCTGTATCAAATACATTTTAAAAAGGAATAACATACTATTCATATCCTCATCCTGCAGCCCAAAACTGAGATTGGACTTTTATAACTGTTGTGCTGTGCTGACTTTGTTGAATACTGCTTAGATTTCTCAAAGGTTTTCACATGTAAAGGTAAGGTACTTGTTCTGTGAGGTCCCAAAGATTCACTAGCTCTGATAAAAGGAAAAACAGCCATATACTAGTTTCTTGCAAGGAAGAGAAGCTCTGACCACTAAAGGCTCCTATCACAGAAAACATTCAAGAGGCATCAGGATGTTCACTTGACACCGACATCATCTATTTTTAAAATATAAGAATAAGATCATCCTAGGCTGGGGAGATAGCTCAGCAACCTGGGAAGCACAAGGATCTAGGTTTGATCCCCAGTACTGCATGCTGTGCCGACTCCAAAACCCCAGGCACGCTATGCCAGTTCCTAAACCGGGCATGGTGGTACAAGCCTATAATCCCAGTGCTGGGGAGGCTGAGACATGAGGATCACTACAAGTCTGAGCTGTGTAGTGAGACCTGGCATCAAATAAATAACTATTTTTAAGTTATTAAAAAATAAGATCATCCTTAATAGTTTAGAAGTTTTACGAGATTTTCTTGTGATTTAAACTTTTACTTCCATCACTCTTCAAATTTTATCCCATTGTAATTATTTTTATGCTGAAAGTCTTTTATATTTTACTTTTTACAATGAATATTATAAAATTAAAGTCACTTTTAAGTTACTGACTATAACATTTTGTGCTAAAGATAACTAGGAAAAAAAATCTGCTAGGAGGAAATGGCTCACTAAAATTATCACTAGCTTCAACTCTATGAAATTGCAGCATTCACATATGTTGACCCACAAAAAAAATAGAAGTTAATAATATTCACATACATTGACCTATAAAATATTATTTTCTATGGTAATGTATCACAATTTTCAAAAATAATTATCAAGCCTAAATATAGTTATCCTTTGGTATGCATGGCACATACATACACACAAGGATGCCTTATTGATAACAAAATGTTTGGGTGCTTATATTCCTTATATAAAATTGTATTGTATTTGCATATAACCTATGCATACCAGCTTGTATACATTAAATCACATGTACAGCATTTATAATACTTAATACGACATCTACATGGCATTTAATCTACATGAATTTGGTGTGGTATTTGGCACATAGCAAATTCAAGTTCTTTTTGGAACTTTCTGGAATTTTTTCAAAAGTTTTGGATGCATGATTGTTAAACCAATAGATGTAGAACCTACAGATTCAAAGGAGTTACTTAAGAAAGTTTTTTGTAAAGACATCTAATACAATAATGTTTTCTTTTCAAAAATTATTTCACATATCCAGTACTATTGTTTATTACTAGAGTAAGTCTAAAACTGGCATCAACTCTATTCTTTCATTTTTATGACTTTTTTTATTTAGTACAGGGTCTATAGGATCTCACTACACACAATCGACTCATAGTGATCCTCCTGTTTTCAGCTTCCCAAATGCTGGGATTACAAGCACGTGCCACCACATCAAGTTGTGTTCTTTCATTTTTACGTGGGAGAATTGGTAAGGACACACCTTCATGACAGGATTAGTTCAGAAAATAGATTCACAGAAATTAACAATCTGGAAACTTCAATGTGTATGTAGTCTGAGAAATCTTAGGGCACCAGCAAGGTTATCATTGAATGCATTCCATAAAATGAGTGTTGCTGGGCTGGGGAAATACTTCAGTGGCTTAAGGACCTGCCTGGCAAATGCAAGGTCCTGACTTCAATCCCTGGTACGAAAAAAAAAGGAAAGAAAATTGTAAAATGAATGTTGCGGAGCCAAATGAATTCCAACATCCCTTCAGGAGGCAGCTTCACTGGTTCCATAGGTCATCAGGAAGTCTACTGCTGTGAGATGTCATGGTTTTAGTTGGAGGAGTCATGTTATGCAGCAGCTAGTATAGCCTTTGGATTCGGATATAAGTGACTTAAATTGAGACCTTTGTTCACTGCGAGATTGAACTTTTGTTGCTTCATTTTTTTGATTTGTAAAATAACAATAATGATAACAATTGCTTTATGAAGTTATTGTCTGATTTAAATATGATAATATTTAAATAGTCACTAAGGTAAATGAGGTAAACGTTCTATAAATGTTCTATTATGTTAATTATGATGACAGTGAGGGTAGTAACTTTAAAAATTATATTATTTTGGGAAATGATTAAGCACTTGATCCCTTGATCAGTGCCATACATAGTTTATAGGGAGACACATCAATGAGAATAAGACAGCCTGCTCATAGTTGCAAATGTATAAAAATGTTCCTTTTTTCTCTGACAGCAACAGATGGACAATACCAGCTGGACCAGTGTGTCTCATTTTATTCTCTTCGGCATTTCTACCCACTCAGAAGAGCAGATTCCACTCTTCCTCCTTTTCTTACTCATGTACACAATCAACATTACTGGCAATTGTGCCATCATCACACTGATTATCTTTGCCCCTCACCTCCACACCCCCATGTACATCTTCCTTGGTAACCTGGCCTGGGCAGACGTCTGCTTCACCTCCACCACAGTCCCCAAGATGCTGCAGAACATTTTCTCCCCTACAAAGGCCATTTCCTACATGGGTTGTTTAGCACAGACTTATTTCTTCATTTGCTTTGCAGCCATAGAAAATTTCCTCTTGGCAGCCATGGCCTATGACAGGTACACCGCCATCTGCCACCCTTTCCATTATCCCATGATCCTGAGCAGAAGGCTGTGTGCACAGATGGTGGCCCTGTGCCATGTCCTCTCTCACCTTCATGCCCTACTACACACCTTTCTCATGGGCCGGCTGGTCTTCTGTGCAGATAACAGGATCCCCCACTTCTTTTGTGATCTCTACCCGCTGATGAAGATCTCCTGCTCCAGCACTCGCCTTAATACCTTGCTGATTCAAACAGAGGGTGTGATTGTCATCAACGGAGCTCTGGCCTTCATCATTGCCTCCTATGCCTGCATTATCTCGGCAGTCCTCCGGATCCCCTCAGCCAAGGGCAAGTGGAGAACTTTTTCCACCTGTGGCTCCCACCTCACAGTAGTGGCCATATTCTATGGCACCCTCACATGGGTCTACTTCCGGCCCCTTTCCACTTATTCGGTGACCACTGGTCGCGTTGTAACAGTCATGTACACAGTGGTGACTCCTATGTTGAACCCATTCATCTACAGCTTGAGGAATCGAGATGTCAAAGGTGCCTTGAGGAAATGGAAGAGAAAAATACTGAGTTCTGTCTTTGGATAAACTTCAACACATAGTCTTGGGTTTTAACTCTGATGCTAGGGATATTGTTTAGCCCATCATAGGTCTCCTTCCTTTAGGATGTCCCCAATATTTCTAAATACGTATCATGGATTTTCTTACCAGATAGCATCTTGTCTCTTAAACTCAAACTCCAATACCCGAAACAACATGAAACTGTAATGTACTTAGGGTAAAACATTAGCATGGTTTTAATTATAACTGAGGAGTGTTCTAGTCCTGTGGGGCTGCACTAAAAGAACAGAGCTGTAATTCTCAGAGTCCTAAATGAGGCAACAGAAACCAACTCTGGCTGACCCACAGTGGAAATGAGTTTCTCAAAATGTTATGTGGGCTGCACTCCTTGCCTTGATCTTTTTTTAACATAGGGTCTCGCTATGCAGTTCAGACTCATAGTGATCCTTCTGTCTCAGCCTCCCCAGCACTGAGATTACAGGTATGCACTACCATGCCCAGTACAGGGGAAGCTCATTCGGGGTGGAGGGGAGGGGGCAACATAGCATGGGGTACTGGGGATTGAACTTGGGACCCTGCACTTGCCAGGCAGGCACTTATGCCACCAGGCTATGGGAAACTTCTCTAATACCAGGTCTTCTGGGTATGGACAACACATTCAATAGTCAAGGTGTTAAATGTCAGTTCTTCATTCCTACAGGTAGAGGATCAGGAGAACATGGGTGAGGCCCTCTGAGGCATGGAGTAGAAGATGCAAGTGCAGTCTGATTTGGTCCGTCTGTTTGTACAAAGTTTCTCTTACAGGATACAAGCAGTTGTGGCACTCTGGAGATGATAAAATTGGCATAGTTTTGTGCACTGTGCTGGAAGATTTCATATAATCTAAATATAAGCCTTAATCAAAAGTTACACCATTGAAGTGGATTTGAGGAACTTATCCCCTAAGTCTCTGGCTATACTGAGATAATGAATTTTTCCAGGGTGAAGAGGGCTCAGGCACATATCAAATGATAATAACAAAGAAATCATGCCAACATCTGATCAGTAGACTATAATTTCTCACATTTGCCAGAAAATACTTTTATACTCAATATTTTCTTCTGGGTCCCACTGTTTCCTCTCACTTAATATTTCCTGCTTCTCCAGTCCACCTCCCCCATTCTCCATCCCAAGGTGGACATTGTATTATCAAACCCCCTTTATTGTTTACTGTCTTACTAGCTTCATCTCTTGGCACTAAGGCCTTTTCTTAAGATATCTTTTCTCGTAAGAACATTTTTAGTATGAAGAGATGGAGAATAGAGTACATAAATATAGCAACTCATCCTCATCCACAGTTTTGTGTTTCACAGTTTTAACTACCTACAGTCCATTGGAGCATGAAAATATTACATGCAAAATTCTAGATATAAACAATTTCTAAGCATTAAATTGGATGCTGTTCTGAATAGGATGATGAAAATTCGAGTGTCTTGTTCGATCCTACTTGGAGAATACATTATCCTTCTATCCAGGATATTTAGGCCATGCATGCTATACACCCATTATACTTAGTATACTTTTATCACATTGAGAAAAAACATGACTTATATAAAGTCTAGTACTATCCATGATTTCAGACATCCGGCAGAGCCTGCGGATGTATCCTCATGAATAAGAAGAAACTACCACATGATTCTTCGAAGAGAAACTAGAAAATTTTATCCAAAAAAAAAGTTGTCCTTGGATACCTCTTCCAATTCTAGTAGTCTGTGTCACAGAATAAATATATACCGTGAATGCATATGCATTCTATATAAATGTACATGTCTATATTTTATGTTTAATATCTATTACATATGGTAGTAAAAATGAAATGATGTCTATGAACATTACAGGGTGGTCAGTTAATCCTGCTTGGCATAATACAGTGTGACCTGCTGACAGTTCTGCCTTCCCTCCAGTCCCTGTGGTGGTTTCACTGCAGGCAGTTGACATTTCCCCTCCCTTTGACTTTATTTATTTTTTTTTTAATTTTATTTATTTATTTACTTGTTTGCTTGTTGTGTTTGTTTGTTTCTTTATTTATTCATTTTGTGGCTGGCTCAGCCTGCCCTGGTGGTGGCGCTGGCGCAGCATGTGGTGCCGGGGATCGAACCGCAGTCCCCGCAGTTGCCTGAGCCCTCCTAAGCAGGCGCTTTAGACCACTGAACCATCTCGCCGGCCCCTCCCTTTGACTTTAGACTTGCTAAAGCCAATGCTTTGTGAACCAGCACAGAAGGTGCTGCCTCCAATCAAAAGTTTTTAATGGATTTAGATTATCCGGCTTGTCCCCTTGAACTTTGACTTTTATCATGAAAAGTGCTCAGCCTACTTGTACAGCTGTGGCCACTTAGGCTGGCTCTAAGAATGAGAAGTAAAGAGCCAGAGCAGACACTGAAAATGACACCTATCTTCTTAAACACTTAAATCTGTAATACTGTATTATGCAGTGAAAATGTATTCAGAAAACGTGTCTCATGTTAAACAATCTTACTGCAGTGAAATAAAATGTATATCAAAGAACAAAGAAGTTGCTTGGGGAGATACACCAAATGTCGGTTTTGAAAAATGGACCTAAAGTGCTGAGAAGGGTGAGTTATACTCTAGGAGGTCTCGCTGGTGACTCCTGTCTTGATACAATGTGACTTGAGCTATTCCCTCTGAATATAAAACAAATTCTTAGCCTACACATGCAGAATGAGGTTCTTCGTTGGGTTTGAGGAGAAGAAATCACATATTCAGGGTAGTCTTCCGTTTTGTTTTATTTTTTTAATTTTTTGATACAAGGTCTTGCTACACAAACTTGTAGTGATCCTCCTTGTCTCAGCTTCCCCAGCCCTGGGTTCCACAACCGGGCGTACCAGGGATCAAATCAGGTCCTTGAGTTTGCAAGGCAGGTGTTCATCCTGCTGAGCTACCTCCCCAGCCCTCAGGGTAGTCTTTTAACATACTTTGTATCTCTAGTGATGAACAGTTATCCCATGGAATGAAAACACAATCGCAGATTTAAAGATTAGAAAATACAATCATGGAAGTTTAAAAATCATTTTATCAATCTACACAACTAATTAGAAGACAGCACTCTGCAATACAACAAGTGTTGTCAAATTCATATTATTTTGTTTAGTGAAATTCTATATCATTTCTGTTTTCATTATCATTATTTTATATTCTCTTTTAAAAATAAAAATAAAGTTTAAAAATCTTAGAAGGGTCTATCAGTAAGGAAGGAATTTAGAGACCTGGAAAGGGAATTGAACTTAAGGTTCAAATGCAGATAGTAGAAATGGAATGTTTTACTGTTCAATTATGAGCAACATTACTAATGCTACTAACTTCTTTCATGACACCTACAACTCACAGTGCCATACCGGTTCTTGGTTTCCCTTTAAGAAATGAGCACACTTGGGGCCAGCAACATAGCTCAGTGGTCTAAGGTGCCTGCTTAGGCAAGCTTAAGCAAATGCACAGGGACTGTGGTTTAATCCTGGGTATCACATGCCGGGCCAGCCCTGCCCCAAGGTGGGCTGAGCAGGCCACCAAAAAAAAAAAAAAAAAAAAGAGCACACTTTATATCACCCGAAAGAATCCCTGAGATTCTCAGATATTTGCCAAAAACTAGAATGGTAAAAGAGTAGACTTTCCCTGAGTCTTTGGAAATCCTAATTATTTTACTTTAAACAAAATTTGTTTTACTTATTTACTTTACTTTTTTGGCACCAGGGATTGAACTCAGAACCTTGCACTTGCCAGGCAGGTGCTTAAACAACTGAGCCCCTCAGAATTTATTTTTTAAAGAAATTTAACATGTAGGAGGCTGGCAAGATAGCTCCATGGACTAAGGGCCTGCTTTGGCAAGCACAGGGACCAGGATTCGTACCTGTCCCACATGCTGCGCTGGGGGCCAGCTCCACCCCCAGATGTGGTGGCGTATGCCTGTAATCCCTGTGCTGGGGAGGCTGAAAGCTCGAGGATCACTAAGAGTCTGAGCTACATAGTGAGACCCTGTATGAAAAAAAAAAAAAAATCTTTAAAAAAAATAAAGCAGTAAAATAAAATGTGTCTTTATAAACAGATTTACTCATCGTACCTGATAAAACCTTGTCTGTCACACAATTAATCATATTTTCTGTACTACGAAATACATAGTACCATGATGTGTAACAAACGCTTGCTTGATGGGCTTGTCCCTATCTAGTATGTCAGTCCTTTAAATTTGAAGTTTTAGGTTCTTTTTAAACTGCCATATTACTTCTAGAACTTTCTGCATTTACAAAATTTTCTAACTTGATTTCTAAGCATAGAATTCGTAACCAAAAACTAAGAGCATGTTCAAGCTACATTACTAACAACTACAAATAAGAGTGAGTTCTTTTAATCCCACTGGGACTACATTTTATCATTCTAAAACTGTTTTCTAATTTGACACACAAAAATATATCATATCAGTTAATTCAATTAACATTCTTTTTCACCTGGCCCGCCTCTGACATGTACTCTCTGTGATTGGTCTTTTTGAGGTCTTTATATGCACATCTTTTGCAGAATCCTGATTATGTCATCATCCATGTTGTCCAAATGTTAGACGCCAGTCAGCTCTTCTCAACCTTAAAAAAAGAATATTCCAGAGCTAAATGCACAGCAATGGAGAGGATTCTTAAAGTTTCAGGTCAATTTACCATAGCTAAATCTTGGTAACAACCTAAATGCCATCAACTGAGGAATGGGTAAGAAAGAGGTGGTATTTGTGGCACAATGTAGTATTGCTCAGCTATAAGAAAGACAAACTCAGGGGCCGGGGAGACAGCTCAGTAGAATAAGCCTGGCAAGAGCAGCGTCCTGAATTAAATCCCTGGTACAGCAAAGAAAAGGAAGCAGGCAAGAAGAAAGAAAGAAAGAAAGAAAGAAAGAAAGAAAGAAAGA
>PVKN010019831.1:0-16193 GCA_004027915.1 Capromys pilorides | reverse complement strand
GTTATGTATATCTAACAATTTTGTAATGGTTCCACAGTTCTTGAATGTTTTTGCAGTTTTATCCACCTCTCTTTCTTTAAATTTTATTTTGTGCAGGGTCTCACTACGCAGCTCTGACTCCCAGGGGTCCTCCTGTTTCAGCCTCCCCAGCACTAGGATTACAGGTCCTTGGGGCATCACACCCGCACGCACTCGGGTCACTGGCTTCTCCCCCATCCTTGCCCAGGGACGAGGCCCGCGCGGCACGTGGCGCTGGGAACTGAACCCTGCCACTGCGTTTGCCAAAGCAGGCTTTTGGTCCACTGACCTCTCCAGCCGGTTCTTCCCTTGCTCTTATTTTGGAAAATTATGTTAAAATATCCTCAAGCTCAGTGATATTTCCCTCCATCATGTTTGGATACTAGTAATTCCACTAAAGGTGTTTACATTTGTGTTACAGTGTTTTTGATCGCCAACATTGCCTTTTGATTCTTTGTTAGGATTTCATCTCTCTTCTTACATTCTTGTATTCTGTCCACTTTATTCACAGATTGCTTGTCATATTAATCATAATTGTTTTAAGTTCCTCCTCTGATAATTCTGACGTATCTGCCATGCCTGAATCTGAATATGATGTTTGCTCTGAATCCTCCTCCTGTGCCTTTTGCCTTTCTATATGCTTTGTAATGTTTTAAATTGGCAGAGATGAGGCTCCGGCACTGTTGTCCGGTGGTCTTTAGTCACGTGGTGGTCAGGTTTAGCGGTAGAGAAGCGTGAGCGTAATCCCGTGGTCAGGTTTTCATCTGACTGTCCGGGCTTCTGAGACTGAATTTCACAAGCGCTTTCTGTGTTGGTGTTCTTGCTTCCTTTTTGGTCAAGCATCATGGCTAGCGGGTTCTGGAGTCCTGGGTTTCCCTTCTCCAAGTAAATTAGACAGAAAGAACTCTGGTAAAATGAGTCCCTCATTAAATAGTTTCTTCTAAGAGCAGACTTTTGAAAACAGAATACTCCAGTGTCCTAGAAGCACTAGCGATTTTCTCTGATGTTTACTGAGAGAACCAGCTGGAGCTCCTGGAGTTAAAACTCACTGAAGTGTGGGGCCTCCCACGACCGGGTGCCTGTGGGCGTTTTATCTCTCAGCCCTGTCTGCACCTAGCCTCCTGCAGTCTGTCAATTACACTTTGGGTTTCCTCACCCCAACCGGGTTCTGCCCTGGAATTTTGCCTCGGGAAGTTGTAGATCTCTACATTCACCTGCCTATCTCTCCACTTTTGGGGCAGTGGTTTGCCCTCTGACCTCTTATCTGACAAATGCAAGAGGAGTTGTGGATTTTTTTAAACTCTTAGTTCAGCTTTTTACTTGTTTGAGTGAGGGGGTGACTGCAAGCTTTTGAAAAGCTGAAGCGGAAACTAAGTGATATATTTTTATAGCTGCTTCCACAGGGTATGAGAGGGTAAATTTCCACAACCATTTAGCAGTTCTTGGTACATTCCAACTGGCTTGTCACAGCTGCAGCCTTTGATGAGATGCGGCCACTCCTGAACAGTGGCTTTGAGCAGAAGCCTCTCACCCTGAGCTCTGCATCTTGACAGGATCTGTATTGGTGGGCAGTGAATGGGGCAAGGGAGTGTCTGGGAGAAAAGGAAGAGGTAGCTTCCTAGCTTGCCCTAAGGCTGTTTGGAGGTCATTACTAATACAGTTTCCACCACCTACCAGGCAGTTCTTCAGTATTTCAGAAAGCGTGGTTACTGACTAAATGCCGGTGCCAGACAGTTCACCTCATCTTATCTGCCAGGGCTTTCATCTCCTTCCACACGACACTTTGGCCTTTGCTGCTACTTCCCATGCCCAGTGCATTCTGCTGTAGTAGCTT
This sequence comes from Capromys pilorides, assembly GCA_004027915.1. Taxonomy (NCBI): domain Eukaryota; kingdom Metazoa; phylum Chordata; class Mammalia; order Rodentia; family Capromyidae; genus Capromys; species Capromys pilorides. The sequence goes on along the minus strand of PVKN010019831.1, from coordinate 14,341 downwards.
CCCATGTGCAATAGCTTCACATGGCAAAGGGCAGGGAGGTGGTCAAGGAGGAATCTGACTTCCTATCACTTCCCCTAGGCTGTGATCCCTCGGGCATTTCTGGGTGGCTGCAGGTGAGCCTTCGGCCTCTGCCTCAGTTTAGACAGTGAGTGATGTGGAAGGATGGCCGCTTTTCACGCTGCGAGTCCCCTTGCGAAGCATACCACGTGGGTGAGCAGGAAACACAGGAAATGCATCGGGCAAGCCTCTCCTGGGTCCCCGGAGACTTTAGACTTGAGAACAGCTCTTTAGCTCAGAATCTTAGTTGAGCAGAAAAAATTCTCCAAAACTGGTTATCCTCTGATTGTTCCTAGTCCATGTTTTAGGCATTTCTAGTGAAATGTAATGTTTTCATTTTGAAAGGAAATTTTCCATATCGTTTGATGAGATCTGATGCATTTAGCTAATGACAAAAACTTGGCTTATTTATGTTAGGTAGATAATGGTGTTCTAGAACAAGTGACCATGGCTGATTTGTTGATTTGATGGTTCCTCTACTGGGTGGCACCTGACATGGGAGTCACGAGGTGAGGCCATAGCGCTGCTCAGCCCTCAAACAGTGTGTTGTTTAGTGAGGTGGTCAGGGCGCAGATGTGCATGACTATGTCACGACATGGGTCCTAGCAGTGACCAAAGACAGGGCGGTGAAACACAATGAGATTACAGAGAAAGAGAAAAGGCTCCGCTGGCAAAAACTGAGAGGACCCGTGGAAGATGTGAGCCTTGACAGATGGAAAGAAAGCGTGGCGCTGGGGTTGGTGCTCCATGGACAAAATGAGAAAAACATTCACGTTTTCATTTTGCTGGAGTACAGAACCTTGATGAGGACTGCTGTCTTAAATATCCCAAGAAGGCTGTGAAGATAGCTCCGCTACAAAAGCACTGGCCTGGCAACAGCACGATCTTGAGTTCTGTCTCCAGTACCAGAAAAAACAAAAAAAAAAAAAAAAACAAAAAACAAAAAACGAAAAAAACACCCCAAAACATTAAAAACAAAAACAAAAGCCTAAGAAGTGTCTTTATTGGGGCTGGGGAGATAGCTCAGTAGAATAAGTGCTTGCCTGGCAAGTACAAGGGCCTGAGTTCAATCCCTGGTTCCACACACACAAAAAAAGTGTCTTTATTGTTGTCATGCTCCTTGGTGTTTTAAACAAGTAACAACTACAAACATAGCTGAGTTTATTAGTGTTTGCTGTGCTTACTTCTAATATCTCATTAATTCTCACATTATACCATCTCCATTTTATAGTTGAAAGTTGAGGCTTAAGGATTAGGTAACTTTCGGAGCAACATAATAGGGAACAGAATTAGGCCTCAGGGGTGAAATATTCTATAATTTGTTGTGTATTTAAAAAATTTTTGTGACTGTTCACTGATGACTGCAACTAGTATCAGAAACTCAACTAGAAAGTTCTGGCAATCTAAAACCACAAGCTGAGAAAAAGGGTGTCTATTACATGCAAGAGACTGATGGAATGGAATTACCCTTCTGCCTCATATAGGATAACTGAAGGGGAATAGACATTTAGATACAGACATTTACATATGGATACAATAAATACTGCACCATGCAAATCAGTTGGAGGACAAATGCAAACTTACTCATCTGGGGAATTTCTTCTTAGCTATATAAAGATTCGCTTTATGTCTTAATATGCAGAATTTCAGCTTATCTCAGATGGAAGACTAGGTTTGCTCCTCCTTGTCATCTGATCGGGAAGAGCTTTCTGCAGAGAGGCACCCTTGCTGTGTGCATGGCCCCTCCCGTCAGGCATCCTCTGTAAGTCTGCCAGACTGAGCTCCTTAGTGTTAATCTCTTCACTCCTTAACTGAAAACCCTTAAATGGCTTCCCATGCCTTTGAAATTGTGCCTACATTTCTCAAAATTCTTCCTCCACGCTGTCTTCCAAATAAAGCCTTATCTTTAGTTAGGATACCTTCCATAATAAACAACTGAAATCACAGCTCAGAGTGGCCTAAAGAGAAGGAAACTGATTTTCTTATATAATTTGAAGGCAGAATTAGGGTGGACTCTGAGGTGACTCTGTCTCCTCTTTCTCTTTCTTTCCCTGTCACCAGAGAGGATACATGAAAAAGAGATTCATGAGATTAAAGTACAGAACTGAGCTAATGAACTGGAGTGGCAGAATTATGAAGAGTGCCGATTCAAAAGAGAAATGCTGAATTTTGACAGTAGTAAGTGAATATTTTCTGTGGGTTGTACTGAAAACTGACATAACACCTTCCCTTATGTTTGCTTTACCCAACTGTAGAAGGAGATCTAGAGGTGTGATGTGTCCTTCCTTGTCTGTTTTGGGTATTTCCCCAATAGGGCCTGCAACTGGGGCAAGTGTCTAGTGCTAAGGACCTGGGCTTGTTCAGTCTGTTTCTTTTTTTGTTTGTTTGTTTGTGTTTTTTGTTTTGTATTTTATATTTTAGGGAAGGGTCTACAGAGTGTTCAGGGTCTCACTACTAAATCGGACTCATAGCGATCCGCCTGTTTACAGCCTCCCAAGAGCTGGGATTACAAGTGTGTGCCACTACACGCAGGCTCAATTGCCTTTTCAGTGCTTGTGTTTCATTTTGAAAGAACTTTCATTCAGCTTTTCCTAATGTCCATATCCTAGTAACTATATAACAGTTATAAAAATGAGTAAGTTAATATTCCAAAGTTATTATAACTGGTGACTGTTTTGCTCTCTCTATTTTATTCACAGAGTCCTCTGGTTTTTCTAGGAGCCAAGCCAGGTTCCTATGTCACACTTAGTTGTCCTGGCTCCTTAGTCTCTTTCCAAATATGATAGTTCCTTAGCCTTTCCTTGTCTTTCATGATCTTAAAATTTTGGAAGAGTACAGGTGAGGTATTTTAGAGACTAACTCTCAGTGTGAGTTTATCTGATGTCTTCTCCTGCTGAGGTTAGACTTCGGCCTCTTTGGACAAACACCACAGGAGTAACGAGTGCTTTTGAGGCCAGGTATCAGAGCAAGAACGAGGATGTTGAGACGTCTGGGTGTTGGGGATGCACTCCTTGACCACTTGCTTTAGGTGCTGCCTGAAGAGTTTATCTACTGTACAGTTCCTGTGTTCCTTTTGGTCATTAATAACTATTTTCTGAAAGACACTTTGAGACTGAAAATCTCCCATCTCCCCTTGGACTTTTGCTCCTGAGCTTTAGCATCCCTCTGCGATCTTTCTCTTGGCAGTGATTATCTTGGAGGGGCTGCACAGTGGCTCCACATCTACCTGGGCCCAGCTATGTTACTTCATGCCAAGCACATGACAAACACATTCTAAGCACATGCTGTACCACTGAGCCTCTGATTCCATCTGCATATTAAAACAGGACCCACTCTAGCATCTCTTTCTAAGGATGCATAAGAACTTAACAGGCCCCAGCAAGAAGAGCCCTTAGAGTCCTGCGTGTATCATACAACACGCAGTAGATGCTGACTGTTCTCATTATTTAGGCCCCAGCCCCCACATTAGTATTTGGGATTCTTTTGTAAGGGACAGTTTTCATTTTTGATAATTACCTGGCACATTTTATCTTTGACTTTCCTTTTGGGAAGCATTTTTGCTTTAAAGTTAATATTTTCATGAAAAAATAGTATTGTTTACTACAACTGCAATATGTATTCAGTAACAAAAAGGGAAAGAAGCTAGAAGTTTAAAAAACCCATCATTTCACTTCAAGAGCCACTTTACTGTCTGAGCATGTTTTTCTATATATTTTCTATGTATATATAAATAAAAAGCGTGCCATGATATACATGCTAGCCTATAATTGCCTTCTTTCACTTAAAACATTATGAACATTTTTCTATGACTGCAAACACACACACACACACACACACACACACACACACTTTATTTATTTTTAAAATGTATTTAGTACAGGGTCTACAGGGTCTCACTACCTAGATTGGACTCATAGTGATTCCTCTACTTTCAGCCTCCCAAGCGCTGGGACTACAGGCGCATGTCACCAAGCTCAGTCTCAATTACCATCTCAGTGTGCCCTAGGGGCGGGGCCAGCATGGCACACTGGGTATTGAACCCTGGCCACTGTGCTCTGCCTAAAAGCAGGGACTTTAGTCCCTTGAGCTATCTGGCTGGACCCTATGTCTTTATTTTTTAACAAAGTTATTGTGATCATAATTGTATGATAATCATCTCTCTGTATAAATTTTTTTTTCGCGGAACTGGGGCTCGAATTCACGACCTTGCACTTGCCAGTAAGGTGCTTGTGCCACTGAGCTATATCTCCAGCCCTATAAAAATTATAGATCAAAACAGCAGCAAAATATATGCTGCTGAACTGGACTGAGGATTTCTGTGCTTGTGGTCATTATATTTTCTCAGAACCTTGTGAGGCAGTTACCGCACTAACCCATTTTACATACCAAGACACTAAGCATCACATTTAGTCCTAATTTTCATTCAGCTAAAGGCCACGATCCAGACCAGAACCCAGATCCTCTTGATGCAGAGGACTGGCTGGTTGGTTCCCTCTCAAGGGGCTCTGAGGGACTTTGGGAGGGCAGCCACTGTTCCTACCCCACCTCAGTGGAAGGAAGGGTCTTGCCTGCTTGAGGAGGAAGGCATAAACAGAAGCTTAGGGATGGCTTTGACTTATCTGATCACAGTCAGATGTGTAGAACTGTAATCTTTATTTTCTTACAGTAAGTATAATTTTTTTTTCTCTGCAGAAAGTTTTGAACTTAGTCATTTCCAGGTGAACTAAATTCAGTTCTGAATGTTCTCAGCAAGCGCAGTGATATAATTCAGTCATATTTACATTAAAATTCCCCCTGAGGTATTTTTCTCCTTTACCTCGTTCTTCTCTGAGGTGCATTCTGACCTCTTAGGAGTTCAGGCCACAGCCTCCTTGTCCTCAGAGAACATCCGCCCACCCTTTCCTTTCTGACCCTTCCCTGCCACTCTAGACACACCCTCTGGAAGTTCCCAGACAGGGTGCAGGGCAGCAACAGGCCTTCCTACCTCCTCAGCACATCCTCTTCTATGGCTGGGACCTGGTGCTCCGTGAGCCTGCCCTCACCCCATCTTCCTGGCCTCAGCTCCTGTCAGCATTGCTTTTTGTCCTCCAAGCAGTCCAGGGCAACACTTCTTTATAAATTCATTCTCAAGTCAGACAAAAGCAACTGCTTTATGCAATCACATGTTCTGATTTTGATTCAGAAAAATCTGTTTGTTGTACTTGTGACTGACTCTGAAATATGCAGGGGGGTGGTGTTTCAGAGATATTGTTTCAGAGATTCAGTGAATAGATTCTTATCTCTTCTTGTTACACACCAACACAGCTGCACATTTCTCTCTCCTGCATGCAGGCTGTCGGTACGAATGTTCGTTTTGATAGATGAACACACCCTTGGCTTTCATGGATTTAATGTTCCCGGTTTCAACTATTTGCAGATGACCTAGAAGATTTATGACGTGTAGCAATTTGTTCTCCTGCTAAAGCACAGATTTGAATCACACGCTGTCTGGCTGTAGGGCCCAAGTCCCTTAGCTGGTGCATATGCCAAGCTGACTGCCCAGCACCCCTGCTATTTCTGTTCTTCTGTACCTATTCTATTCTTTTCATTAAGCATCTGGTCACATTTGGTTAATTTCTCTATAGTTAGTGGGAGAAATGCTAATGTGTACGGATAGAATTTATGAAGGTGGGTTTTTGACCTGAACTCAGAACTATCTTTTGGGGATGTATCCAGAATCACCACTCCATTACTTCTCCCCACAACTAACATTCCCCCCAAAAAGAGGGCGTGCTTGTGCTGATGCAAATACCCACAGCAAGGAAGAATGCTGGGGTGGCAACTTGAGCAGCTGACAGTGGCCTGAGATCATGTGACCCTCTTAGTGCAGGTGAGCGGCTGGCCTGAGAAATCTCTGGCCTGGACCTCTCCCCTCTGTTGGTTATAGAGTGACCACATGCCAGGAAGGGCGTGGCAGGCTAGGCCAGCCTACAGACTCTAGCACTGGCCTGCTCCAGGCCAGCCAGGAGACCCTATGCAACCGGTGGTCATGACCATCTTTCCCTTTCACCCAGAGTTCCAGTGTGGCTCTCAGCCTCTTGTGCCTAGTAGAGTTTGTTAAAAACTAGAAATGTTTGAGTCTCTTTAAATCAGGATCTCTGGATGTGGGATGTAAACTTTCTTTTCCTATAAAATGTCTGAAGCAGTTCTAATCTGGGATTACGTTCTTTGGCTGGGATTGAGAATCTTTGGCAGAATGATGGCTTTTCTTGGCCCTAGGATTGGTTGTGGGGCCTCCGTGAGACTCCAGAGCAGGCGTCATAACCACGCAGATTCCAGATGTTCTCAACAGCCTTGATAGTAGTCTGCTTGGCAAGTGGTGTCCACTTCCTCAGCTATGCCCTCTCTGAGGCTGACTTCTGCTTGCCCTCAGTACACAGCCTGGGTATCCTTTTTCTGCCTTTACAATGAATTTCCCTCCAGACTACTGCTGTAATAGAAATCCCTGGCTGCGTAGGCATTTCTGCATCCCTAAAGCCATTTGGATGTGGTTCACTGGTTCCAAATACTGATATGCTTCATTGTTGCTTCTGTTTGGACTTTTTCATCTCTCCTCCTTGATACCTGGCGGTGGTGTACACATGCATGTGTGCAAACACATACACACACACACGCACACATGTCCATATATATACTTATAGTCACTATTCTATGATGAACTAGGTTTGGATTATTATAAGGATCAAAGCCTTGGAGGATGTATTAGTCAAAAGGACAAGATGGGCTGTTCAAAATTACAGGAAGATGTATACTTAGATAGAAAGGAAAAGGTGCTTTTATCTGCAAATAGATTGAACCTACCATTTGCCTAAAATTATAGAGCAGAGATGTTAGAACATTGGTTCTAAGGCTGGGAAAGATTTTGAGATTACCTGGGTAGTGGTATAGGCGGCAGATGCTCAAGTCCTATTCTGGATATTTTGATGTTGAACCACTCATCCAGCCCTGTCTGACCAGAGCTCTTTGTGGAGCTTGTTAAGAGGCAGAATCATGAGGCCTCGCCTGCATATTGTGATTCAGCAGAATGGAGCACAGACCACTGCACCTTCTAGCAAATATCCCGGGTTATTCTGATGGGGGTGCACCTTCAACCTGGCTTGGAAAACCCTGGCTGCCGCAGCTGAGTCTGCAGCCTCCCTCTGCAGAACACACTGGTAGTTGAGGGGAGAGTTCATTTTGTTGGAATTATCCAGATGCAGCGTTTTCACTTTTTACAACCCAAATATCTCATCACTTTCACACTTATATAATGCACACACCCCAGCATAGTTTCTGCCCACTATTAAATATTTGTTATTTTTAATCATATTTAATCTCGCTCCCACTGGAGTGCACATCTCTCTGGGGCTGGAATTACTCATTTTGTTTCATTCGCTTCAGTTATACTTGGCACAGTGCCTTGCAAATAATAAGTGCTAAATAAATGTTTGCAGAATGAAAGGGATACGAAAAGCAATTAAGTATTGTTCTGAATCAGCAGCTTGCCTAACTCAGTTTAAAACAAAACATGGTCAAGAGAGGAGTATAGAACATGACATCAGCATGCATGCCTACCAATTGCTAACATTCTCAGTTAAAAGTAAAAACTTAAAAAATGTTTTGAAACAATCCTTGAGGCACATATTTTAATTGCCAAATAATTTCCACTTCTCCTTCCCCCTAAATATTTAAACTAGCTTCTCTCCGTAGAATATAATTATTGAGGAACATCAATACGCTCAGAACAGAATATTTGATCATTCTGAAGGCTTATTTGATTAGGAGTCTTCTCTGGCTCCTCGTTCAGGAGACTGAGCTCTGGGCCTGAGCTCTGGGCCTGCAGTGCCTGGGCCTGGGCTCTGGATCCCCTCATCAGGTGTTTCTTTCATTGTCTTCTGTTATAGTTTGTATCTAATTGTTTCCCCTAAAGCCTCATGCAGTCATTGTGGTGACCTCTGGAGTTTGTGATTAATTCATGATCTAATGCTGGGAGTATGGGTGTAAGTGCTACACCCACCCTGGGGCAGATAATCTGCCTACAAATGTAGAGAAGGGCAAGAGGCCTGCTAGCAGCCGTAGCCATTGCGCCTCCCTCTGCTCTTTGCTGTTTTCCACTGCCATGAACCGCTGTCCTCTGCCTTGTCCACGCTGCCTTAGAGCCAACCAAGAATGGGCTGAAACCTCCACTAATTGTGAGCTAAATAAACTTTTTCTTCCTTAATTTTGGGTGTCAGGTATTTTGTGCCAGCTACAAGAGAAAAATAACTGAGACATCTTCTTCCCCAATTTTTCAGTCCTGGGGTCATTTTGACCTTAGCCACTGTCCTCTTTTTTCTGACTCCACAGCTCTGTGACCATGAGCACAGTGGGCCTCGGGTGAGTAGTGCCTGACCAGCCTGCTCGCTGTCCTCCCCTCTCTGCTACCTTCTTGATTTAGCCACATGTGTGTACTGAACCCGTCCCGGGAGTAGTCCATTTACCTTCTGCGGATGTCACATCTTTCCCCTGTCTGTCCCACTGCCACCTCATCTCCCTATCCTGCAGGGAAACAGAAGCTTTCCAGGCAGGCAGATTTGGGGTCTGTTACATTCTCCTTGCCTAGCACAGAATGGGGGAAAGCTTGAGCCTGGGGCTTCAGACCATTTCCTACCCTTAGGCTCTTGGTTTACTAATAAAGAATGAAACGTTCCTTCCTGAATACAGCAAAGGTTTGGCTTTCCCACATGTATAAAGAAGAGGTCAGTAAGCTCTTTCTATAATGGGTCAGATACTAAGGGCTTTAGATTTTGTGAATGCTGTGGTCTGTTCCCCGGCAATCAGCTATGCCGCTGCAGCTGAAGCAACCATAGATGATATACAAATAACACATAGATAATGCATAATAATGCACAGATAATACAAAAATAACTGCTCCAATGAAGTTTTATTATGGACACTGGAAATTTGAATTTCATGTAATTTTTCATATGTCACAAAATATATTTTTTTTTATTTTCTAATCATTTAGAATAGCTTAAAGGCCAAATCAAAACAGGAAGCAGGTTGGATTTTGCCTATGATTATAGTCTGGAATTTTTCATAACATCTTTATTTATTTATTTATTCTTTGGTACAGGGTCTTGCCATACAGTTTAAACTCATAGTGATGCTCCTGTCTCAGCCTCTCCAGTATGGGAATTGTAGGCATGTGCCACCATGCCTGGTTTCGGGGCCCGCGCAATGCTCCCTGCGTTCTGGGGACCACACCACACGTGGTACAGGGGATCAAACTTGAGATCTTGCACTTGCCAGGCAGGTGCTTAGACTGCCAAGCTATCTCCCCAGCTCTATAACATCCTTAAAAGATGAGAAATGAAGAAAGACTGTAGCAAATTGTTCTGTAAAGTGAAATAGGGTGCTGTCTACAGATGCATGGGTATGGGGTTCAGCAGGGAAAAGGGCCCATCGCAGGGGTGGCCAACCTATGGCCCGTGTGCTGCAGTCGGCTGTGTGTTACCCCTGAAAGCTCTAAGAGGTTCACCATCACTGGTATATAGGAATCTAGAGACAGCACCCGAACTCTCAATATTTTAGAACATAGTGAATGGTATATATATATATATATATATATATATATATATATATATATATTTTAACCTATAAATCAAATATAAACATCCCTGGGCCCTCAGCCATTTAATGAGTGGAAGGCTCAGTTTTGCATGTCTTTTTCCTTGGTAAGAACAAGAAATTGGGTTTGTTTTGTACTGATGGGGCACAGTGAAGGCGGTGGCCAGCTCTAGGCTGAGGTATTGGCTGATGTCACACCCTGGCTCCTCCTGCGTGGGGTGGAGGCTGATCTCTTGGCTACCTGCAGATCTGGATGACATTTTGCTCGTGGAGGACAGCTCTGCATGCCACCACTTTCCGCGTAGCTATCGGAGTGTCCTCTCCACAACTCTCTGTGGAATGTGGCGCAGTGCACTCCTGTGTCCACGCTGCTGATAAATTCCCCACCCACTAAAAATGCCCCCCTCCCCTGCAAAAAAAAAAAAAAAAATCTTTGTATACTGAGGGTTCTCAACGTTTGTCTCCTCTATGCTTGGCCTCGCTGCCATGGCCTAGTGAATTCCAAGCACTTTTCCCTAGCTTCAAATCTCCCTGTCTTCTCCATACTGGGGAGTGACCCCAGAGATTTTCTCTTCCTAGTAGAAAACTGAGGAGCATAGGGCTCTCTTTGGTCTGGCTGGGACTGGAGCACAGCGGGTTAGGAGAAGGAGATGCTGCTATCAGTTAATATTTTTCTTCTTTGGGATAACTCCCATTTCCTTTCTCCAGACCAGGAAATGTCCTGGTTGTCATGACTCCATTATTTTAGAATGTTGTTGGGTTGGAGGCAAAAATCAGGAAGAGAAGATTCCTGTAGAAATAGTGGCTGTCCATACAGTTTTTGAGGAACTGAACTGGAATCCTTAGTCTTTTCTCCTGCAGTCAATTTTTTCCCTTACGCATTCCTCTTTAGAGTGCTGTATGACTATGAGAAGGCAGAGCCAGGAGAAATGTGAAAGAAAGGTCGCGCATGGTACTTAGGAATCTAGGCTGTATTTTGTAAGCAATGGAGAACTTCGAAAAAGACACAGGTGGGTTTTTATTTTGGGTAAAACTCAGGCAACATTGTGGCAGACAAAGCAGTGGCCAATCTGGAGGCTGCAGCCTGCTCCTTGGCGACTGGAGCAATTCCCACAGCCCTGGCTTGGCCGCTGGGCGCGCGTGCTTAGCGCCTGTCTTTCTCGGGATCACACCTCGTTGAAAGTCGAGCTGTAAGCTTTGATTTTAATTCCCACTATCTCTGCCACCGCCCGCCCCGCCCCCCCAGCCTGTATTATATTAAATTTTCACTTTTTTTTGGCACTTAACAAATATTGACTGAAAATGATTGTTCCCAAATGAGCTCTGAGAATAAAAACACTCAAAAACAGAGAATCGCCATTTTCATACCATTTTCACAATTGGAGTGAATCACCTTAATCAAAACAGAGCTCTTTATTTTGGTGGTAAAACTGATGACAGCCTCAAGAAACTCTCATTCCCCCCATAGGAACACTGGGAACTGATTCTTTACGCTGTTTATAATATATATCCATGACAATGGAATATTAAAATCACATTCTCAGGTTGTAAATATTATAAACCACATTTTTGCATGCTCTTGCAAAGCTACTGTCTTTTGCAACAATTTGGCATGGAATTACAAGTAGTGTGCATTAAATTTCATATGCCCTTTAATTTTTTTATCTCTTCATTTGCATGGATATATTTTATAATCATTCATTCTGGTAATAAAACCCACAGGATTTCAAATTGAATTGAAGTCCCAGATGCTTTGAACAAATTTATGTTGCATAATTTTACTGGTTTTCCTGAAAACAAACAGTAATGTATGACTTAACTGTTCTGCCTGGCATAGAAGTAAAGTCCTTGCTTTAAATTTTTTGGTGTCTTTTGAATGACTTAATCAGAGGAAAAGAGTCAGGGAACCAAAGGAAATACAAAAATGATGGTTCAAAGACACAGATAGTTTTGGCTTTCTGAAGAATTTGCCATTTACAATGACATGCATATTTCAAGTGAAAACATTTGTGAAACAGCTGTAGAGCTTCTCCAGCTTCCCAGCTTAGGTGGGGTGGGAGAGCAGAATCAACCAGTTAATGCCAGTAATGTATTTCCTTTTCTTTCTTTTTTTTGGTTGTACCAGGAATTGAATTCAAGACCTTGCATTTGCCAGGCAAGTACTTAGTGCACTGAGCTATGTCCCCAGCCCAAGTAATGTATTTCTGAGGGGCAGAGGAGAAAAATATTTCTCTCAACAGGAACAATTTGAGTGGGGCAAAATAGGAAAAACGTTTTGTGTTTGGAAGGAAATCTTGGAGTTTGAGTTTGTTTTACATTGATGTATAACAAGTTATAACCAAATATTTTCTATCAATCAGGAATGTTTGGGCAGTCTAGGCAAGTGGTTGTGATTGAAGATTTCCTCTAAGTCACATTCAAGATGTTTAACTAGGGCTGGTAAGATAGCTCAGAGGACCAAGTGCCTGCTTAGGCAAGCTCAGGGACCAGGGTTTGATCCCCTGGCACTGCATGCTGCACAGGCCCCACCCCTGGGCACGGTGAGCCAGCCACTGAGACCAGGCATGGTGGTGCGTGTCTGTAATCCCAGCACTGGGGAGGCTGAAAACAGGAGGATCACTCTAAGTCCAAGCTGTGTGGTGAGACCCTATATCGAATACATAAGATGTTTGCTTGGGTTCTGATCCCATTTGAACACTCGGCAGGGAACACTGTTCTAGGCCCACTTCCATGTTCGTTGACAGTCTTTGGCACCTTTCCGGCTGTTAGCTGTGGGCTTTAGTTCCTCACCATGTGAATTACTCGGTAGGTAGCCTAAGGATCGTACAATATGGCAACCTGATGATCCAGAATAGAGACAGACAGACAGACAAATGGAGAAAGAAGCCAAGACAGAAGGCTCATTCTTTAAAACCCTCAGAAGCGGCATATTGCCACTTTAGTCATATGCTACTGACTATTCAGACCAAGACAGGTACAGTGTTGGCGGTGCACAGGAGTGCTTAGGGGCAGTGACTCGGGACCACAGCCTTTGAGATAGCCTTTGAATCATGTCCTTGTTTAATGAAGATCAGACAAGAAATACAGGGTTGAAGCACTAGGAGGGCTCTGCGTGGCCCTGGCTTCGTCTTGGCCCAGTGCCACATCTGTGCACCTTTTTTTTTTTTTTTTTCTTCCTTTTTTTCTGAGCTACTCCTAGAGAACTCTAAAATGCTTATGGGAGATAACACTTGGTTAAGAGTAGGAGTTTGGGAGCCGGGGAGATAGCTCTGTGGCACAAGTGCCTGCCTGGCAAGTGCAAAGTCGTGAGTTTGAACCCTGGTCCTGCCAAAAAAAAGAGTAGGAGTCTAAGTTTAAGTGGGGTCTGACCACTACAATTTGGAGGCAGAAGTGTCCATTATTAAATGACTGTTGTACAGACCTTGACGTTTGAATGTGTTCCAGTCGATTAGCCTTAGCATTGCTTTCCTCATGGGGGAAAGGGTGTGTCCCTGGCTAAGAGAATTTCAAGACTCAGATCCCACGTGGGTGCAGCACGTGGTGGGGCCAAGACAGGAGAGGAAGTGCTTGAAGGATACTCGCTGACACTGCTGTGTGGGGCACTGGGCTTACTTTGCAAAAACAGAGGCTCACTTGTGTCCCTGATGAGGCTGAGGGAGACCCTGCAGGTCCCCTGAGGGCATAGTGAAGTTGGCTTCAGATCCTAGGTGTGCTCACTCTGATGATAGACCTCATTTTCCCTCCCCTCCCCTCCCCTCCCCCCTTTCCTTTCCCCTTCCCTTTCCTCTTTTCTGCCCAGCCCTGCCTTCCCATGCACTTCAGATGGGGCCTCCTGACCTCCCTCCAAGTGTCATGAGAGCTTTCAATGGCAAGTGACACACTCGGACTCCACCAACTCCACAGCACACCACCTCTCCCAGAGCTCCGAGGACAACTCAGACTCAAAGCACTGCATTTTCTCAGAGAAAATAACTACAGACTCAGTACCAGGAACCCCAGATCCATCTTTCAGGGACCTGGTTGTTTTTGTTCCAGCCACTCCTCTGGGAAGCTATTTCCAAGCATATGAAATGTACTTTCACTTTCCTCTAAAATATCCCTCTTAGCCCTCTAAGAAAGGCTGCCCTTGCACTGTATGCATTGCCGCTTAATTTCCAAGTGGGCAGGCAGCCCATCTGCTCCTGCAAAGCCAGTTGGAACCTCACTGAGGCCCCAAGAGCCACGCCTCGAAGCTTCTGCCTGCCACCTGTCCCTGATGTGCATCTGGCAATAAAATCTTCAGTTCTGGTGCTCAGCTCTTCCTGCCTCAGTGATCTCAGAAGCACCTCCTTCTTTTCCTGTCCTCATCTCTTGCAAAATCCTATCCCAAAATTCATGAATAAGGAAACTGCTGGTGGATCATTGTCTGGCATGTTAAAATCTGAACACTGCACAATTAATTTGAGGCTACTATAAACAGTTTTTTTCATTCTGAGAGTTTTAGGTATTTGATAAGAATAGTTGAGTTCATTATAGAACGTTCTACTGTTCTTCATTCTAAGGTGATCTTTAATTCTAGAATTTCTTTTTTAGAATATTCTTCTAGGACACTCTTTCCTAAAATATTCCTTCAATGTTCTAGAATATTCTTCTTCCTTCCAGAATGTTCTTCTTCTGG
>PVKN010019830.1:0-16184 GCA_004027915.1 Capromys pilorides | reverse complement strand
TACTAACTGCTCCTTTCAGTAGAACAGAAGATCAGCAATACAATTATCCAAGGCATACTGCATACATACAGAAATATACTTCTTTCTCCCCTCAGTCTCTCCCTTGCTGGTCTTTTTTCTCATACAAGTTTTATCTTCCATTTGAACATATTCTTTCCCTTTTTGTAGTATCTACCTTCCAAATTTTATTTATTTTTTCAGATTCTGGAACTAGAAAGACAAAACGTTGTCTAAACAAACTGCCTTGCCATAAACATGGATGCACATAATTCACTGTGGGATGTATTCAGCTCATTTAGAAAAATATTGGGTAGGATAAGGTCTGGCTAGAATGGAACCTCTAAACTTAGCTTTTTGAGAACTCTCCACACTGATTTCCTTCGGGTTGTTCTAGTCTACATTCCACCAACAGAGGAGAAGGGCTCCTTTCTTCCACAGCCCCTCCAGCATTTGTTACTGGTTGACTAATTGGGGATAGCCACGAGTTCTTCAGTGAGATGGAATGTCACTGTTATTTTAATTAGCATATTTTAAATAAACAATGATGTTGAATATTTTATATTTTTATTTTATTTCTGTTTCTTCGTTTGAGAAGAGTATGTTCATCTCAGATGCCTGTTTTTGGATTGGGTCTTTGAACTTTGGGGGTCTGACTTTTTTTACCTTCTTTACATGTTCTACATAGAAGTCCTTTGTCAGGGAGAAAATTGGCTATATTTTCCCAATTGACAGGATTTATTTTTACTCAGTTGGTAATTTCTTCTGATATGAAGAAACTATACAAAAAGATGAGATATTAGTTCTTGATTCTTTGGGGTATTTCCTGTGGAATTTGGTTATGGTTATGAACTCCCTACCTACACCTATGCCTTTAAGATTTCTACCTACTTTTTCCTCCAGAAGAAATAAGGTTTCAGTTTTAATACTTAAATCTTCGATCAATTATGACTGTAGTTTATTGCATGGTGATAGACATGTGTCTCATTTTTCTTCATTTTGACAATTGTGAAGCCTGCAGAGTTCACCTGGGCTCAGCAAAAATGGGAGAGGAGTAGGGCATGCATCATGAGGGTTCCTGCGATGGGGATAGGGTGTGTGTGGCTAGGGCAGCACTCACCAAGGATACCAAGGCTGGGGGAAGCAGTGTTCAAAGCTCAGCAGCGCTTCTGTGCAGGTGGTGGGTGCTGAACGAACTCACCATGTCCCAGTAGCTGTCCTGTGTCTGCTTGTGTTCTGCAGCGCTAGGATAGGTTGCTACAGGTCTACCAAGCTTCTGTGCCAGTGGTGCACATGTGCCAGACTGAGTGAGGAAAATCTCGTAGGAACCTCAAAAACACTTACAAAGTTGTGCTCAAATGCTCACAAGATAATGCTGCAGATTGACAGAGCTGGTACCTCTCTGATGGGTCAAGAATCTCAGAGTTAGAATAATAATCTTTTAGATTATTTCAGTTTCACACGTGCCCTTGTTGAGTAACTCCTTGATGTGCTCCAGATGCTATCCTAGCTGCTGGGGGAGCAGAGATGAATGGGGTGTGGACAGAATCCCTAAGAGTTCAAGATAAATAGAGTTCTGTCAGCGGATTAGTCAGTGTTGTAAAAGTGGATCCATAGAAGAACCGTGGTTGGGACTCAAGTCAGCAGTGGCACTGAGGGCTTCGCAGAATCAGCACAGATGCTGCAAATCAAAGATGAGGGGGTTAGAGTATGAAGGACAGGGTAGCTCAGGCTGACTGACCTGGGGTGTTCCTGGCAGAAGAAATAGCCAGCTATACGGGATAGAATTTAATGTCATGTGGCAACTAGAGAATACCGCTTATAGTATAATACTATATACCAACTATACTGAAGAAATACAATATAATGTTTATACTAAAGCAATAGGCAAACAAGATTATTAAATATCTTTAGGCTAAAGAACATAGAATTTTTCTGTTTAGCTATAGCCAGTTGAGACTAATTAGTGGCATTGATTTCTATAATTATGATTCCCAGGCTGTATCTGCAGAGATGCCATTTGAATTTCTAGTAGTCTCTATGACTTTTGAGACTATCAGGACTGAAGCAAAAAGAGGGTCCAAGGTGCTTAAAACATTTTGTGAGCTGGCCAAATAGCTCAGTGGATTAAAGCACCTGCAAGCAGGCGCAGGGCCCTGAGGTTCCTTCCAGGGCCTGCTGTGCTGGACCCTCCCCTGGGGTGCCCCCCCCCCCTGGGGTGCTAGCCCCGCCTCCGGAGTGCATTGAGATAATGGTGTGATAAAAAACATTTTGTTCTGGTCAAAGCAATCAACATAAGGTTTCCTGTAATTCTTTGTAAAGCAAGCACCCTGACCATAGGCTATTCACTCACACAGAAAAAGATGGCCAGCCCTGAGCCTTGACCACCTACCTCAAGGGCAGTAAGGTTAGTATCTTGCTTTCCAGGTCTTAGCACACATATTTGGGTTGGGTGCTCTGGAAAATAGGCGAACATTTCTATGTAGAGTGCTTATTACGGTGTGCTGTCAGGAATAACACTGTTAAAAGTGAGCCATATAACTGGGCAAAGCTAACTCACCATGCAACTAAAACAGAGGCCTCAGGAACTTCCCTGTTGTGTTTTGACCCAACTTCCATCGGTCATTAGCTCCATTTCCCTTGGAGAAAAAAAAAATCCCTCAACGCTACTCAGCTCTCAGCTCTTCGCTGAAGACTCTCCTCCTGCTGCTGGTGACCTGCGCTGGAGGGCGCTGCCCATGATTAGGCACAGAAATTAAGCAGACTATTCAGATTCCAGAAATAAACCAGAAAACATGTCTTGTGGGGGGTACAAACAACTTGTTTGATACGGAGAAAGAACCACAAAACAGCAGAATGTTTAACAGCGGTGACAATTCCAGAGAGGCGGTGTGAGAATCAAATAGCAACCAAATCACTGGTAGGACGTGGTGGAGGGAGCTGGCGCTGTGCGCACAGACAGGAGAAGAATGAGCAGGGACATGAAGTCTATCTTTAAAAAGTTAGAGGTTGGCATGTAGAACTCTCAGGAATGTTCCGTGGGATTTCCAGGGGTTTCCTCTGGTTGGAGAGCTTCCTAGAGAATCTGGAGAGACGTTGCAGGCATGGTGGAAAGGTGGAATAGGAGGCTCCGAAGGATCTGAAAATATACCCTATAGCAGCTATCCTGAAGGAACAGAATGCAATGCTCACACGAAAGCAATGGAGTGCCCAGTATTGGCTGCATCATAAATACAACACGGGATTATCTCAGAAGATATCCTAATGGGAACACAAGTGCAGTTAAAATAGTTGTTCTTAAACACAGCATCAGCTCTAGAGCTTAACAGCAACAAAAATGATGATGCTTGTCCCTGAAGCCAATTAAATCATAATCTTCAAAGATAGTGATAGGCTATCTTTATTTTTAGGGGCTCCCCAGATAAACTTAATATACAAATAAGATTGAAAACCTACTAAGTAAAAGGAAAAAAAGAAAAAGAAAAACTTATTAGGATCAGCTCTGTCTGCCCACCAGAGTGCATCTGGAGAGCGGGAGAGAATGAGATGGGTCACTTGAAGGCTAAGTGGAGAAATGTCCTGACACATAGTCAGATCAATAGCCAATAATTAATCCCAAGGGAGCTAAGTTCAGTGAAACTCTGCAAGCAAATTGGCCACTACAGCAGGATCTGTGACACCAATGTGGACTACCTTGAATCAGGGGAACTGAATCTGGGCTGTGCACTCTATTCCGCGGACGTGTGTGGCACAGCTCCATGAGAGCAGTGTCTCTTCATGCTTCCTCTTGTGGCAGGAACTGTGAGCACAGATGGCCTTCTAGGCCTCCAAGATAGTATCAAATTGCTTTAGTAAGAAAGTAATTTGTAAATGCTCAAGAAAATGTAAGCTACAGAAAAGTAAAAATAGAGAAAACTATAGAATTGTGACGATAAGTAAGAGTATAAAGGAAACAAAAAACCTTCCTCTAATTCACTCATCCCAAACTAGCCATTGTTTGCCATAATACACAAACACCGCACACATTCATTCCGTGTGTATGTGCATGTATGTGCATTTACAGCCACTTGTTATGTCCAGAGATTCTGTATCAGGAGATTTGTTCAATCAAGGATGGAGAGCCAGACAGACAGCTTGCGGATTAAATTGCCTGCTTCAGCAGAGTGCAAAAGTAGGGGTTCGATCCCCAGCACACTGTGTCAGCCCCCCCTCCCCCAGGGCGCCCTGAGATGTGACTGAGACTGGGCGTGATGGCGTGAATCCTCTAATCCCAGCGTCTGGGAGGCTGAAAACAGGAGCATCACTATGAGCTTGATTTACATAGTGAGACCCTGTATACCCCATAGACCCTGTCCTAAATTCATTTAAAAATAAAAATAAAATAAATCACAGAGAGAAAATCTTTTAGAGAATGTAATATACATGTAAAAATATGATTCTTCTCATTATTCCCTAAAGAAAGTAATATAACAACTATGTACATAATGTTTATACTGTATTAGAAATTATAGATAATCTAAAAACAACATAGCACATATAAATTTTGCATAAGTTATGTGAAATTAAATTTCATTTTATGCAGGGGACCTGAATGCTGTGCATGTTAGTTAATAAAGGACAATTGCACATATACATGTAATTATATGAGAGTATATAAAGCACTATTGATTAATTATTTAAAAACCCAGAACAGTTCAAAGAGATATCTCGCCTCAAATGGCAACAGTGCTGGCATAGCTAAGCCAGCCACTTGCTGCTGTAGGTCTTGTGCCTTAATATTTGCTAATATTAAAATGCTGATGCTGCCTCAGTGAACTTCAGAGAGGTAAAAGAGGAAAAGATGGATATGAGAAGAAAGGGAAGGAGAGAGGAGGAAGAAAGGAAGGAAGGAATGGAGACAAGGATGAAAACTCAACACCCCTCGCTGGTTGGTGGAGAGACTTTTGTCATGAGAAGCCATGTGTGTTGATGCCAGTAGCACCCTCTGCCCTCGGCATCGCATTCAAATCTGTCTCCAGGAGCAAAACCTTGAATGGCTGAGTAAGGAGGGAGACCCTACTTCCAGAGGGCCTGCACTCCGTTGCAGCCCTAGGGATTAAGCGAGGGCTGAATTCAAGGTTCACACTGGTGGACAGCCAGCTCTACTGCAGGCTGAGACCCACCAGCTGGCTGTGGGATTCCCCTTCCCCTCCAGGAGGAATGCCCACATCCTCTGTGAAAGGAATCAGTTCATTTTGTACTAGCAAAACCCTATACGTAGGCAGAAGATCAGCCGCTTCACTTCTCCATTTGGGAGGTACTTTTAGAAACAGAAGGGGAACCCTGATGTACTGATGGGTAGCTGTGAGACCTCGTGTCAATAGTGATAACATCTGAGTCCAAATTTCTGTTCTACCCCTGAGGGTGGTGGCAGCATCTGTGACACCTGGTCTGGGGTGTGTGGCCTTGGACGCAAGTCTCTGGACATGCAGAAGTTACTCTTCAGTTAACAAGGGCTACCCAGGCTGCTTTGGCAGTGTTCAGCATGATGTGCTGAAGATGAGAAGCAAAGAAGAAACTGTCACTAAGTGACACTGGCCCAGCCTGCAGGCTGATCCTTGACTCTCTAGATGGCCATTCAGTCATTATCTCCACTTCAGGAACACTCAGAACACTGCCGTAGCGAGCGTCTCTATCTTAGTTAACCATGGAGGATGAAGAAGATACCAACCTCCTCTAAGAGCTTACAGTCAGCGAAAGATTTTTTTTTAAAAAAATACAATTATCTAGAACATGAGACATAAAGTTTAAAAATATCTGTTATAAAAAAGCATCCAGGAACTTCATTACAGGGTGACAAGAATGGTGGTGAGGATTCCCTGGAATTTGGTACATGCCAGGCAGTTAAAATGCTCCATTTCGAGTCAACTCTCTACATTCTCACAGTGCCTCTGTGAAGTTGGCACCATCCTGAGCAACTTGCTGAAGGTCTGACTGTCGGGAAGTACAAGAACTGAGAGTTAATCTTCTTGAGGGACCTAGGTGGCATAATTTTAATTCTACACTTTCTCTTGTGGGAGAAGAATTTAGAAAGAGTCTCCTGAAGGAAAACACATGGGATTTCTGAAAAAAGCAAAGTGGGCAGATCTCCTAGATAGAGTGGTTTGTAGCTTCTACCAGAGAATTTGTGCATGCTACGCAGGCAATAGGAAGCCACTGAATCTCTGTGAGCAAGAGAAGTATATTATCAAATTGAACTTTAGGAAGAGAAATCTGGGAAGACAAAGCATGAGGGGGACGTCCTGAAGGGGGTGGTGGGACGAGAGAGATGGTGATGGGACAGCCAGGCCAATGATCATCAAAGCTAGTGACCATGTTCCGAGGACAGGACAGCCTCAGAAGATCAATAGCCAGTGATTACTGAGCTCAGCGCAGCGTTCTGATGCTCACACTAAGATAAAGGGGCAGGTGCTGCCCCAAGGTAGCAGAGACAGAAATCCAAGCAGAGGAGAATTAAGCACATTGTCTATGGGCCACACTTTATTAGAGATCAAACTGGGACTGAAGCTGTGGTCAGCTCAAACGTGAAATCCTTGTTCTTTCTAAGGCACAAATTGTCACTCACCTCATGGTTATTGGGACAGTTGCCCCAATGAAGTAGATGAAGCCTGGTTTCTGCTTTTCTTCACCAGCACATATAGAGTTAACCAAGAAGAAGGAGTCACATGGCTCTGTGCTTTGTTTCCTACCATTTGACTCTCACTTCTGCACTAAAAAGTGTCCGTTGTGACAGCTGCTGGGGTTATAGACTTTCAGCTAACTGGGGGTGGGCAGTGCCATCCAGAACCGTCTACACCCTGCAGGTCTCGGGCACTGACTGTTCAGGCTCTGAGCCCCAGATACTTTTCAAAGACTGAAAGTTGCCATGGTTTAGAATCACAGGGGAAAATAGTGTGGGGGTGTTCCGGGCTGGGCCAGTGCTTAAGTACAAGCACGTGCATACACAGAGAAGTACTGAACAACATGTCCCGTCAGAGCTTTGCAAGACCAGCTGGAGGCGTGCCATTCCTTGTTCTTTCTGAAGACCATTTCTTATTGAGTTGCCAATGCGCATGAAGTTCGTATGCAACAAGTGCATTCTAGATGAATTGAAGTACTAAAGCGGCCTGAGTAGTCACATAATGGGGTGGTATTAGGGGTGATACCCTTCCACCTTCGTTGTAGCTTAGTGTTTAGAACTTAGTTACAAGTCCCACTGAAACACATGGAAGGACAAGAACACCAGGAAAAACTTGCAGGGGCATTTTGAGGTTCACTAATCACAGAATCAAAAGTGATATATTTTGGCTGAGCTCAGAGAAATAGAGCCAACATGGTATTTTATATGTGTGTCTGTGTGTGCATGTGAGAGAGACTTACTATAAGGAGCTGGTGTACATGCCTATGAAGGCTGACATGGTCCAAAATCTACAGTGAGAGAGCTGAAGACAGGACTGAAGATGGTATGCTCTGCTTGAGAAGCCTGTGGGCTTGAGACCCAGGAAGATCCAGTATTTCAGTTGGAATCCCAAAACAGAAACAGAGCAGTGGTCCAGCTTGAGCTGATTTGGTAGAAGGAGTTTGCTCTCACTCTCAGGAATGGCTGCCTTTCTCTCATTCCATCCAGGCTTCTCCTGATTGGGCAGAACCCACTTGCACCAGGGACAGCCATCAGCCGTACTCAGTCTACGAACACAAATGTTCATCTCACCCAAACCACCCTCACAGACACATCTGGAATAGCAAATGTCTGAGCATATGTGGCCCAGCCCAGCGAACCCAAGAAACTTCCCATTAAACAGGAGCCTTCCAGGAGGAGTGAGGGAGCAGGGCCAAGCCCAGGCTGGGCTGGTGTGTGAGAGACCCTCAGAGTGTGCAGTGTATGGAGGGGCTCATTGTCAGGGCTCTAAAGTGGAGAGCTGGCATGTGAGAGTGAACATGTGCCCTGAGCCTGTTAAACCCTCACTGGCACAGCCCTGGAGAGATGCATGGAAAGAGCTTGGACTTGGTCCTGAGGCACCTGACAGATCTGACAGTAGGGAAGGGAGCATGTGTTCACATGCATGGGACCTGCTGCCGGGAGACGGGGGAGCGGCATGATGGCCCTGGTTCTCAGACAGCCCTTGTGGCCGTTGGCCTTCCAGGTCCTGTGTGTGGAAGGATACACTGGGTGTCAGAGGGCACAGGCAAGCAGCCCTTGCCTAGAGACTGAGGAGAGGAAGTATAGAGCATGAACACTGAGATGGCTCTGCTATTGGAAGAAGATATCCTGCAAAGGTGTGACAACTTTATCCCTAAAGACACATAGCTGGAAAGATGAAGTGATATCTGGAAAATGCTAGCAGAAGCTTACTGACAATCTAAGGGGAGCTGCAAAAAATAATAGATATCCATTTCTGAGCACTTATTGTGGCAATAAAGGTCTGTACCGACCAGAATTGGCATTTAACAGTGAAACTGAAGTAAGACATGCAGATATGCTAAGAATTTACCACTGGTAAATTCCTGTGGGGCCCCTGATGGACAAAAGAACTGGCACCAGGATGGACAGGGCTGGATAAAAGAGAGGTGAGCATGGAAACTAGTAAAAGACATTGGAAACTGTAGTCAACAATCAACTGCAAAAAATTAGTAATAATTGCTATTTGTTGTTTTAAAGGTGGTGGAACAGAAATTAATAACAAAGAAGACACAAAGATGTTTAATTAGTAAAATGTCTGAGATAATTTGTGCATTATAAAAACAATTGAGATAAATACTACATTTGGAATTCATTAGACAAATGATTAGTTGAAGGGCCAGCGAGACAGCTCAGTGGACTAAGCGCCTGCTTAGGCAAGCTCAGGGACCAGGATTTGACCCCAGGACTACGTACCATGCAGGACTCACCCCCAGGCACTCTGATGAATAATGGAAATAAAGGTTAACAGCAGGGAACAAGAGGAGAAAAGTTCATCAAGACTCAGGAGACCCTTAGATGATGCACAGAGCAGTCTCCTGTGTAGGCGCAGAGTGAACAGGAGAGGGAAAAGTGTTGTGCATGGGTTTACTAATTTGAATTACAACACATTGCTACATTGTAAATATTTGTGACAATGCTCAGACTCATTTCAGATATTGTTCCCTAGAAATAAGGAACTCACATAAAGCATAGACAAGGTGCTGCAGGGTGGAGGACCCCACAACTTGGGGGCCTCCTTGGTGGTCATGGGGAGCAGCTGATACAGAATCCCAGGTTTGCTTCCCACAGCAATGAATATATTGTACACATGACGCTGTTTTCACTTCGTGAATTTACATGAAGGATGCAACGGGCTAAGCTTTAGCAGAGGAGCACACAGTGCATGGCGGGCTGGGCTAGGCAGGTGTGGGAGGTCCCAGACCCAGAGCAGGACCAGCGAGAAAGGAGAGTCAAGCCCCTTCTCTTGCTTTGACCTTGAACTAATGAGTCCCTTTCTGTATGTCTCAAACTCCTATTTATAAACTCACCACCTTGTGAGGTCACTGAAAATTGCATGCAGTGATGGACATTTCCCCATTTGTAGGGTGTCTCTGTGGATCAATACGAGGCCTCCAAATGCTGACGAGAACCTCACATTCTTCTAGTTTTCTCAATGTGCTTTCATCCCTTTGAAGGCCAGTGCCATGTCATATTTTTGTTTGTTTGTTTGTTTCCTAGTATTGTGTCAAGAACATGGTCACATCCTAGCGAACATCTCTTAACTGAAGTAATAGGGGCAGGATGAAATTAGATCAGACTGCCAAGATGCAGGCTACTCCTGATATGGTTTGAAAACAACAGAAGACACATCTCATTGAGAGACTTTCTAAAATATAAAAATTCAGGAAAAAAAAGAAAAGGTAGGAGTAGGCAGGTATTTATGAAATAGCTTTTTTGTGCCTGACAGCAGGCAAGCCCTTTGCTAAATACTGCCCCATGGATGCCTGACAACACAGAGAAAGAATGTATGATTGCCTGTACTCCAAAGGAGAGCCTAGGCTCGGAAATGCCAAGGAAGCAGCCCAGGGGAGCCGAAGGAAGCTTCAGGGCCAGGGAAAAGGCAGCCCACTCTCTGCTCCTGCGGCCCCTCCTCCCCTCCCGGGTCAGCCCCAGGCCAGAGGGCAGCGTCTCTGCCCTCCTCTCACTTGTCTTCTGCTTCCTGTGCCTCCCTAATTGCACTGCATTTACTATGTTCATTCCCAACTATAGCCTGCAAGCCAGTGCTTTGCAAACCACAATTTATTTTTCCAGTCAGACCAAATAGAAAACACTACTATGTGCTTAAATACTAATTAATCCTCTCTGTTTCTCTCTCTCTCTCTCTCTCTCTCTCTCTCTCTCTCTCATTTCTTTCCTTAATACCATAACTAGAAGACTAAAGCGTAGTGATATGGGCTTCTGAATTTGAGCTTAGACTTCTTCGGAAAGGAAACACCACTTCCACCCTGGAAAAGTCACTACCATGTATTCTTTTGGCATCAAGAATTCTGAGTTCCCTTTGCCATGGGATTTGCATGTCTCAGGCCAAAGACAGCCCTGTTTGGGTTGTGCTGCAGTCAACCCTGATGGCGACGTGACTCTCCCTTCTCTGGCTCTCTAGCTGGGTACAGAATGTGTACTTTGGATTCAGACATCCTGCCAACTTAAATGAACTTAATTCCTCTACCTAAGCCAGGTTGAGGATGACTCAGTTAACCTACGGCACGTTCTGTGCAGGTACTACTGCCTCCCTCGCTCAGTCAGCTGTTGCTCTCTTTCCAGCCCTTCTTCCATGCCGCCCTCTTCTCCAGTTTGAGAGCCGCTTTGCATCTGATGCCTGCACTGCCCATGTGGCTAGGTGTGGCATAGTCTCGACCCCCCAACCTTTCGATGCTGGACTTGGCTTTTTACATCCAGGTTCTCCACTCAGAAAGCCTCCATGCATTGTTTCTAAGTCTATCCTTTGGTGAACCCTAATGATGTGCTCTGTTTTGTTCTACTGTGCTTAAGGGGATATTCAAATGGAGACAGCAGGAGATGTTTTATTACGAAACTCCAGAAAGTGAAGAATGTGAGAAGACTAGCTATTGCAAAAAAATGGAGAAAAGCCAGTGGTTTCTGGAAGAAAGGTGGTAAACTGAATCAAGAATACAGAGAAATGCAATAAAGTAATAAAGGGATGTATTTATTAGGTTTACTAAGAAAGAAGCCAGTGTTCTCCTTTGTCAGATACATTTATGTGGGTGGAAGGGCAGAGACAATCGATTGCACTGACGTCAAGACAAAGTGGGAAGGAAGAATATTGGGGAAGTAGAGATCTTTATTTTCCAAGAACATAGTATAGGCAGGGCACACAATGGGCTCTTAATAGATGTTAATTAAGAAAAATGGGAGGAAGAACCAGGCTAAAGGGGAAGGACCTCTGTATTTCCTTGTAAAATTTTTCTGAAGATTTTGTTCTCAGAAAGAACCCATATGTGAAATAAAAATGCAATTATATAAGTAAAAAACACAACATAATTTCTACAACATAGATGACCCAGTAGTAAATTAAGATTTAATAGAACAGGACAGAAGAAATGAGGCAATCTGTGTTCTTCACATGCAACTAAATCGTTGAAATTTTTCTGATGTTTCTAGAATCCTAGGATTGAAGTTAGAATCTCCATTTGACTAATGGATTAAGAGGGGACCTGTCTGTGGCATTAATTTACATTGATCAAATTCCCGAGTGACGGATACACAGTCACTTATTCAGTAGAGAGTGACTGAGCTCTCACACTGTGTAGCTTAGAATGGCCCTCCATGAAGTGACAAGGACCAGGATGTATAAATATGCTGAAGATCAGAATCTACATATGGCTAGACATCTGCCAAGTGAAACAAAATTACATCAGAACCCATCAGTACCAGCGCACAGCTTGCTGCCACTGTAGATTTGGAGGGAGGGGAGTCACTTGGCTGATCTCAGTGACCATGAACTTGAGCAGTGATAGGCTTATGTCGCAGACTGTCAGGGCCAGTTGAGCAGATACAGGCTAGAAGACAGTTTTCTGTCTTTAGTGGATTTTGCTAGAGACACAAAAAGTTGTTCTCATAGGAACTTCTTTGCAATCCAAATACAAGGTTGTAATCAACAAACGGCAATGACAGAGTGAGAGAAGAGAGATCTTCCATCCTTTCCTGCATGGCTGCAGTAAACAGAAACACTGAAAAGACACTCGGGATTTGCAGTCAGACAAAATGTCAGACAGACACTGACTAGAAATCAGATGTTCCTTAAAATATCAGGCCATAAGGGCTCAGGAAGAGGGTTTTCAGGGGACTGCAACAAGACGCAGAGCACTTGGCTGTCTGTGATTGGTTCTTACAATGTGCATCATAATGACCTGCTGTGTGGCACCGTGGCCACTTACTTCCAGGAGACAGAAGCAGCAGAAACTGCAACAGGAACTGCTATTGTGCAGTTAGCAAACTGGTTGGGGGACATTTTCTGCTGTAAGATGAGGTGCATTTTTTTTAATGTATTTAGGACAGGGTCTACAGGGTCTATAGGGTCTCTCTACCTAGATCAGACTTGTAGTGATTCTCCTATTTTCAGTCTCCCAAACACTGGGATTATAGGCGTGCACCACCGTGCCCAGTCTCAATCTCTGTCTCAGAGAGCCCCAGGGGCGGGGCCGGCACAGCACACTGAAGATGGAACCCTAGCTGCTACATTTTGTCTAAGCATTCTCTTTAGTCTGCTGAGTTATCTGGCTGGCCCAAGGTGCATTTTTTGGCTGGATGAACACACAGTGAGTTCTATAGGATGTGACTGAGCTCAAAGAAGATGTCAAATTTGTCTAAGGTTAGTTATTCCCAGTGCTTTTCTCTTGCTTTTCCTGCCTCGTTATCTGATGCAGCCTAGACAGAAATGATCTCTTCAATGATCAATCAAGAAATGCTGAACAAAATATCTTTGTTGTCACATTAAAAGTCAGTATGTAATAATGACAAAGATAACAGCAGCTAAACTTGCATCAGTCCTGGGAGATGAACTGGTTGTTCCCATTTTACAGATTAAAAAAAACTAAATTACAGAGAGAGTCGGGGCCTTGCCTGATGCATTGTTCCCAAGAAGCAGCAACCCAACGTTTGAACTTTGGCCAATACAACTCCACAAGCAGGAAGTGTGCAACTCACCTGATATTCAGTTCTCTTTTAAATAAAGAGAGAAACTCATCTTCAATGTTATCTTTTATCCTAACAGTCTCAAACGTGATGGATTCTGCTTTGTCTCCCTGGGTGCCTAGAACATGGCATTTACCCAGGTGAGTAATTCAAGGCCCATTAGAGGGAGCTAGAGAGCACACACCAGTGCTCCCCAGGCAGGGAGCCGGTTCAGGCCCCAGGGAGGCACAGACCTGCCAGGTGCTGTCAGCTCCCCTGCCTGCTGAGCAAACACCACCACCACCACCCCCACCCCACCACTGGGCTTGAGGTGGAGACAGATGCAGTAGCTGCCATTCCTGAAAGATCGAGGCCAGACTGGCATTTGCTACTTAAACTTCACTTTGGACATATCTTCTAGGGAAAGGAAATGCCAGTTAAAAACAAAATGCCCAGTGTCACAGATAACATCATCTTACCAGAAGACACAGCCCTGGATGTACCACCAGATTAATTTTTATAGACTGTCTGTCTGTCTGTCTGTCTGTCTGTCTCTCTCTCTCTCTCTCTCTCTCTCTCTCTCTCTCTCTCTCTCTCTCTCTTCCTCCTATTTGCTGTGAATCAGAACTTAAATTCAGTCAAGTTGCTGAAGCTTGGTAGCTGTTGGTCTTTCCCTGCGTTTTAACGGTTCTGATACACAGAACCGAACACCAGCTGGTACCATTGCCCACGCACAGCCCTTCCAGTCTCCCCTGCATCCTGCATGTCTTGCACAACCACCGTGCACCTACTGCACAAGAGGAATCAGTGCTTCTAGCCCGGCATCAACTGGAATGCATCATGTAGTCAGACCCCCCTCCCCTGCTTCCTCCAATGTCCTCTTCCTACTCCAGGCAGAAACAGCTCCCTGTATTGCCTTCTCAGGTCTCCCAGGTCCCCGGGGCTGTTTCTCAGATTCATCTGGTCTTAAGTGACTGTAACAATTTTGATGATGTTTTCTGGCATATCCTGCTGCCGAGTCTTTTCTGATATCTGCCTCATCATTAAACTTTTCTCATGAATATATTTTTAGTATAAAAGTAAGAAAGGGGCAGTAATAAAGTTTCATTCTCGTCACAACCTACCAAGGAAACAACGCCAATGTGGTTTATGACTGCAGATCCTGGACCTTGGCCCCTGGGGCTGCCTGTCAGTCCCTCCTCTCTTTCCATCTTTCTTTCCTGCACTCTCTGGAAGCAAGTTGTCGCGTCAGCCAGCACCCAAGGAGCAGGGCGTTGCACATCTCGTAAAGAGCAGCCCTGTGGCAAAGACTTGGACTCTGCCAGGCAGTTACTGGGAGGTGGCGGAAACTTTCATAGTGAAGGCCAGCGTGGGCGAGCGATGCCTCGGGAGCACGGCCCTGCAGGGGACTGTGAGACCCTGAGCTCTTCCGTTCCCTATGACACTGGCCATTCTATGAGCTAATTTCCTCCACCATACCGTCTGAAGCACTGTCCAGCACAGAACACCGCAGCTGGCCACCCCCACTGAGCAGAAGCCTATTTTGGTTCACAGAATTTAGGTAATCCAGTGCATAGCTGGCTGGCTCCAAGGCAGGAAGGGCACAGTGGGAAGGCCTGACAGAGGAGAACTGCTCACCTCATGGTAGCCAGGGAGCAGAGAAGGAAAGAGGAGCTGGCTGGGGAGAGGACCACACCCCAGCTCAGGCCCTGGTGAGGCGCCTGTTGTGCCCTGCCCCTCTTCCTGAGCTGTGTCTCCCATAAAGCTCAGATGCTCTCGCTCTAGAGCTGCCTCTCCAGCCAGCACTTCTTTCACACTACCTCAAAAGGTCTCTGAGGCCTGTGGCCAGGGATGGTAGCAGCAGTGAGCGACTCCGGTGCTTAGCCTGCCGTGGCCACTCTCTTGGCACTGAGATAGAATACCCCACATCTACAACGTAGAAGAAGAAAGGTTTACTCCGACTTACACTTTCCAGCTGTGGTTGGCTGACTCCGAGGCAGGAACAGCATGGTGGGAGTGCCTGGGGAAGGAAAATGGCTCACATCATGGCGATCAGGAAGCAGAGAGGGACAGAAGGTGCAGGAGAAGGAGCTGCGGCCTTCGAGGTCACGCTCCCGGCACACCGCCTTGTCCACCGGCCCCGCCCCCACCCCGGCCTAGCAGCACAGCCTGCTGCTGATGTATGCACTGAGGGGAATGGTACCCCGTGATCAATCACCGTCTAGAAGCCCAACTCTCAGTAGGTGTGAAGTTGGGAGTCATCCTGGATCTAAGCTGTACCGCATCCTCCTGTCATGGTGGACCAGTATGGGTCCAAAGTAAAGGTCAGTAACTCGTAGACTGAAACCTCCAAAACGATCAATTAAAATAAACTCCTGTTCATAAGATTATTATCTCAGGTGTTCGTTATACTAATGGAAAGATGAACCATTGTCTCTGAGGGTGAAGTGGTTGTGTAAATTCTATGTCACAGAAGTAGAGTCTCACAGACCCAGTTACACCTATATTTGGATGGACAAGCAGAGTCTCAGAAACTTAAGCAGCTTATTAGAAGCCCACCTCCTAAGAGAAAGGGTCAGGGTGAGCCCTTAGCCTGGTCCCAGGGCACAAGCCAGCTGTGACTGAGAGTCACTCTCCTTACTCCTAGTATGTGCCTGCAACTGCAGATCTTGCTCCTGTGGGAGCTGGGGCAGCCTAACAAGCACCCTCACTGAGAAACGCCTCCCTGAGTCTTAGCGTTGTTGGCCTGAATGGTCAGATTCCCTACAGACTCTGTCTCCAGTTATCAGTGACCAGGCACTATTTGACACTGCCCAGCTTGCTTGCTGATGTGCTTCCTGGGTGGTCACAGGGGTCAGTAGGGACAGGATGAGTAGAAGCCTGCCATGCCTCACAAGAGACCAGAAAAGAGCTGAGCCTCATCTCACATTTCTGTGTTAGCCAGCGCACATGCAATGTGCAACACCACCTGGGCATAGTGGACACAAGCTGAGGCACATGAGGAAACTTTGGAGGAAGTGCAGTGCCTGAGTGCTTT
>PVKN010019829.1:0-16198 GCA_004027915.1 Capromys pilorides | reverse complement strand
TTTAATAGGGGCTCACAGCTAAGAGTTTGCCTTAAGTCTTTACACTTGGACTTTTCAACAGTTTCAACACTTGAAACTGTTAGGCCTTGGCAACTCTTCAGAAGTGGACCAATTGTATTTTGCAGAAAGAGATTTGCACATGTTTTGGGGCCGAGGACAGAATGATACAGTTTATGTCAAAGACTCAGGTCAAACTCCGGACTTAGTGAAGGTGATTGGATGAAGGGCTTGCTATTAGGAGGTGGGGTCTGGTCAGAAGAGGGGGTCATTGCGATGTGGCCTAGAGGGCTTCCCTCCCTGCCCAGCTCTGACACCCAGAATGAAGCCTCTACAGACTGAGCCAAAACAAACCCCTCTAAGCTGTGGGTGCAGAGAATTTGTCTTCAGGCAGGAAAGTGACTCTAGACATAAGAAAAATCAGAGATCTTTGCTCCAAAACATTAGATCAAGATAATTTGGAAGACATTGCGTACCTTCCACTGAGGAGATAACTCAGCAGTCTAAGTGCCTGCCTGGCAAGCATCAGGACCCAGTTTGATCTCCAGTACTGCATGATGTGCTGGCTCCAGAACCCTTGGCACACCATGCCCCAGAAAATGGGTGTGGTGCTGCACCCCTGTAATCTCAGTGCTGGGGAGCCTGAGGACAGGAGCATCACCAGGAGTAGAGCTGCATAGCTCTGCATAGCAATACCCTGTATCAAATAAATCAATTAATTAAAAAGAAAGAAGATTGCGTACCTTGTATTCTTTAATAATCATAGTGTTAGGCTGGGCGTGGTAGTGCACACATCACAGCACTCTGAAGACTGAGGCAGGAGGATCGTTGTAAATTCAAGACTACCGAGGGCTACAAAGTGAGCTCAAGGCCAGCCTCAACAGCATAGTGAGATCCTGATCCAAAAAAAAAAAAAAAAGCAAACAAGACAGTGTTCATATGCATATTTAAGGACCCAAAAGACCTTTTTAAAATTTTTTTTATTTTAGGGAAGAGTCTATAGGGTGTTAGGGTGTTCAAGGTCTCACTCCTACATGGGACTTGGAGTGATCCTCCTGTTTACAGCCTCCCAAGAGCTGGGATTGCAGGTGTGCGCCACCACATCCAGTCTCAATTGCCGTCTCAGTGTGCCCTGGGGGTGGGGCCCAGCAAGGCCCAAAAGACCTTTACAGAGGGAATATTTCAAGAATGTATTTGACCAGGGGTTTTTTAGCAGTGTAATTATCAAAACCAAGACGTTTAATTATGAATCCCCTGAAAACTCAAGAGAGATCTGGAAGGAGACACTTAAGGGTTAATAAACCAACTAGCTGCCACTTGAGCTGACTACATAATAAACTATTTACCCTGTGTGAGAACTAAGGGTGTAGGTCACCTCTGCGTGGAGGGGGCTGTATTTGAACCTAAGGTGCCTCTCCAGGGCCCGGGATAAGGCTCAGCTATAGTGCGCCTGCCTGGCAAGCCTGAGGTCTTGAGTTTGATTTCCAGTACAAAAGAAAAAGTACCTCCCCAGTGTTTATAAAGTAAGCAGCCCAGGCACTAAAAGAATTCAGAATATTCTCCCACCGCATCAGGCAACAGATTCTTTCCTAAACTAGCACGCAGGGGTCCTCAGCAGTCTGCCAGTGCAGCCTCCGGTGCCCAGTGCCCTCTCCTGCAGTGCTCACCCTGGCACAAGCCATGCTGCCTTCTCCATGTCCAGGTTCATGCCACCCTGAAGCCTGTCTTACCCTTGCTCTTGCCCCCACCCAGTGTTCCAGCAGCAGGTGGCAGGCAGCTGTCTCTTGTCCCCAGGGTCTTGCCCAGGCAGTTTGTTAGCGCGAGTCTCAGCTGCCGTCCCAGTCTGCGGGTCTCCGCAGGTCTGGTCTGCTCCCAGCACTGCTCTGCCTTTCCCTAGGTTCCAGTGAGGTGCAAAGCATCAAAGTGTTGAACAGTGAATGAAAAAGAAAAAACATCTTGCTCAGGTCCACATGGCAAAGCTGACTGGGCTCCACCTGTACCAAGAGGCAGGTCCCTCAGGGCTCTGTGCTGGTGGCACCGTGCTGTCATCTACCCAGGGTGAGCCCATTCTCATCAGGGCAGAAAGTTGGAGCTTTGCCATTGCTATTGCCTGTAGAGCCTGTTTCGTTCTATTTAAATCTAATGGTGGCAACGTGGGAGACTTTAACAATACCTCTCATTTATACAAATTCTGGAAATTCTTCAGAGCCAGCTCTGAGGCCAGAGATGTATCTCAGTGGTGGCACCCTTGCCTAGCATACATAAGGTCCTGAGTTCCTGGGGACACCAAAAAATAAAAAAAGCTAAAATTACCACCATCTGCTGCATTAGATTGGATAAGCAAGCCAGGAAAGTCTGTTGGAGAAAAGGGAAGTAATTCTTTTTTATGTATTTGGTGCAGGGTCTCACTACACAAGCTGAACTCATCGTAATCCTCCTGTTTTCAGCTCCCCAGTGCTGGGAGCACAGGTGTGCGTCGCCACGCCCAGTCTTGGTGGCAGCCAGCAGGCCGGCACGCATGTGATGCTGGGGACTGAACCAGTCCCTATGCTTGCTTAAGCAGGACTCAGCCTGCCTTAAAGGGAAGTGATTCTAAAGTGACCACAACAATAGGCTTTTCTCTTTAAAACTGAGCCTGGAGCCCCATGTGGTGCTGCTGAGGCGGGAAGATAGATGCGAGTTCAAGTCCAGCCTGAACTACACAAAATGAGGCCCTGCCTCAAAGAAAAAAAAAAGCAGACTTAAAAGCATGTTCTAAAGCAACACTATTAAAAACAGGTTGGAAAGGCTAGGGAGATAGCTCAGTAGAGTAAGCACCTGCCTGGCAAGCACAGGGTCCTGAGTTCAATCCTTAGTACCACCAAATCGGGGGGAAAAAAACAGGTTGGAGCCAGGTGTCCCAATGCACACTTCTAATCCCAGTCTTCAGGAGACCACAGCAGGGTATCACTTGAGTTTGAGGCCAGCCTGAGTTATATCCCAAGACCCTGTCTCAAAAGAAAAAAAAAGGCTGGAGATGAAAGACTATCAGATCCTCTGCTTGGGTGTTTAACATCAATTTTGTTTTTTAAGAACTCATCTGGGGCTGGGGAGATAGCTTGGCAGCATAAGCTCAGACAGGAGGATCACTGTGAGTCCCAACTGCATAGCAAGACCCTCTATCTAGAAATAAATTTATAAATTTTTAAAGAAATTATCTGGGCACTGCTGGGGACTGAAGCAGCCCTCTCTTATAGGCAAGAGCTCTGCCGCTGAGCCACATCCCCAGTCCTTTTTGGTTTTGAGATAGGAGCTTGCTAATTGCTGGGTTTGGTCTTGAACTTTGGGTATTCCTGCCTCAGCCTTCCAAGTAGCTGTGATTATAAGGATGTGCCACTGTATCCAGTCTAAAATCGTTTTTCTAGAGAAGTGATGCCGTCAGAGACAAACTGGAGCAGCGTGATGGCCTTCAGGCTCCCCCGTAGCAGTCTTGGCATCATCTTATTAGCAGACGCGATTGCTGGTAGATTTGTGTCTCATACGTCAGCAGCCATGTTCTTGGAGAATTCCATTTTGACTCCTCAGGAGGAGACTTGGGTGTGCCCAGTCTCCCTTGCCAGGGAGGTGGCAGAGGTCTTTGAGGGGCATCCTGAGTGCCACATCACTGTCACTGCTCTCTCCTGTCTTCAGACAGAGCATTCTTCACAACCCAGAAGGAGAAGCGACGCATTCGGGATGTTCGACGGCTATGACAGCTGCAGTGAGGACACGAGTAGCAGCTCCAGCTCCGAAGAGAGTGAAGAGGAAGTTGCTCCTTTACCTTCCAACCTTCCGATTATCAAAAACAATGGACAGGTGTACACGTACCCAGATGGGAAGTCTGGCATGGGTGAGTGCCGCCCTCCCGGCCCCGGCCCCGGCCCCGGCCCCGGCCCCAGCCCCGCTTTCCCTGGCTTATCCTGTTCTCTCCCTGCCATACACGTGTCAAAAGTTGTCTGACGAGGCAGAGCCTGAGACTTTACAGCTCCAGATAAGATTGCTGGGCCCGTTTAACCTCTTTAGGACAGAATAAAAAAACAAAGAGCCATTGAGAAACCAAAGGCAGACACAAGTAGGTTAAAAATGCTTAGTAAGCAAAAGTGTGCCGGGTCCAGAGCTGGAGGAGAGGCCCACCGGGTGGCGGCTGCTTCTGTGATGCTTCCTCGGGGCAGGTTTCTTCTTTTAATCTTTCCAGTGATAAGATGACTGGTTCAGAAATCACTGCCATTTTTTTAGTACTTCTGTTTGTTTGTTTAGTTTTGATTTTGTACAGGGTCTCATTCCTCAACTCAGGCTTGTAGTGATTCTCCTGCTTTCAGGCCTCCAGCACTAGGATTACCGGCATATGCCGCCACATCTGGACTTATTCGCCAGCTCATTGTGCCCAGGGGTGGGGCCAGCGCCAGCGTGGCATGTGGTACCAGGAATCAAAACCCAGTCCTTGCGCTTGCCTGGGCAGTCACTTAGTCTGCCGAGCTATCTCATAGCTAGCCTTTTTAGTATCTTTAATTGCTAGAATATTCCTTTATACTGAAGCAGTACTATCCTGCTCCTCGAAGCTTTTTGAGATAGGAATCTGATTTTCATTTTGTGTCAGATATAACTATGAAAGAAAGTTTTTGGTTTGGTTTTTTTTGTTTGGTTGGTTGCTTTGCTGTTGGATTTTTTTGCTAGTGCTGATGTTTAAACTTAAGACCTCATACAGGCTGGGCAGATTCTCAACCCCTCAGCTACATCTTGGGCCCTTTTGTGTGTGTGCATGCGTGCGTATGTGTGTGTGTGTGTGTGTGCACGCGCGCACGCACGCGCGCACACACACTCAGGGTCTCACTATGCTGCTCTGCCTTGCTATGATCCTCCTGTTTCCTGCCTCCCAAGTGCTGGGATTATAGGCACGTGCCAGCACACCCAGACTCCGTCACCCCACTTAGCACGCCCAAGAGCAGGACACACAGGGCCAGGAATCAAGCCCCGGCCCCTGCGCTTTCCTAAGCAATTGGGCCCTTTTTTTACTTTTGTCTTTTGAGATAGGGTTTCACTAAGTTGTCCAGCCTGTCCTTGAACCATCGACCCTCCTGCCTTAGCCTTCTGAGCAGCTGTAATTATAGATGCACACCACTATTACCCGGCTTGTCTTTAGATCATAGTGCTGCTTTGAGGGAATAGAGCAAGTTTTTCTTAAGCATATGTTTGCATACTCAGTGTTGTTTATAAAGTGTTCTACTATTACTCAGTGGTAGACTACTTGGCTAGTTGTGTATAGGCCCAAGGTGTGATTCCCCCATTCTGCAGAAATAATCAATAAAATAGTATGTTCAGAATTGGTTTTACCAAGGTGAGAATTTTTTTGATGAATAAAGCTATGTATAAAAAAGATGTTAAAATGAATAAAGCTATAGAGAATAATTATAATTTTTTAGTTTTGCCTTTTTTTGGGGGGTATACAGAAATTATTTAGGGTTATCGAACTCAGGACCTCGCACTTGGCACACAAGCACTTGTACCACTGAGCTGTCTCCTAGGCCCATCTCCCCACCCTAGTTCTAGTGTGTGGGAGGCACAGGAAGTAGCCGCTGTGTCAGGGAGTTAGTTCACCAGTGTGCTGGTCCAGCTCTGCCAGATTGTTCGGATTCTGTGAGAATAGGGTGACAGCTCCTCTTGACTACCTGGGTCTGTCCTGGTTTTACCCTGGAAAGTCCCACATCCTGAAAACACCTTGAACATAGCACTGATCAGCCTGTGTGAAGAGGGCACAAGACAGTTCAGTCTTTTCAAAAAACTGTTGTTATTCAAGCCACCAAAATAGCTTTAAGTTTTTTAAAAGTAATGCTGAATGTCAAGTAACTCATTGTTTTAAAATGGTTTACACAAATCTTGTGCTTTTGTAATTGATTTCTTAAACCCAGAGATTGAGGATTTTGAATGTCTTTAAAACCTTTTTGTTTTGGCCAGGTGTTTCTGTGGTAAATCCTATCACCTAAGTTTCTGCTCTCATCTAACCTTCCAGTTCTGTATGCTCTCTAAAACATACTTACCAACCCAATCCCCAGCACCGCATGCTGAGCCTGCCCCACCCTGTTTAACTGTCTATTCTAAAATTTTTGTAAGGCCCCTTTCAGCCGTTTCTCACATTGGCTGTGTACCTTACATTCATCTCTGACCTTCCGACTCTTCATCTTTTCTTTGTTCCGTAACTTCCCGTGGATTTCTAAGTGCTGATTCTACAGCAGGTCCCTTCTGTTTGTCTTTTTGGCAGGAAGCGTTAGCCCAGTTATTGGCTGTGTTACTTCTGACTTCATGTGCCGTTTCTGAGCTTCACTTACTTGAGTTCATGTCAGTTGAAGTCCAACTCCAGCTCTCAGGGTGTCGTTCATTGTGTAATAGTTGCCAGTTCTGCTCTCTCCCTCATTCACTGCCTAGGAGCAGAGCACTCAGCTTACGTGGAATCAATCCTATTCTTGAAAGAATCCTCATCTCATCCTTAGAATTTTTCCAAGCGTTACCTCTTGGTGATCTGCCTGTTTACAGCCTCCCAAAAGCTGGGGTTAGAGATGCGCGCCACCAGGCCAGTCTCAATTGCCATCTCAGCGCATCCCAGGGTTGGGTCTGGCACAGCCAAGCCCAGGGATTGAACTCTCGACTACTACATCTGCTTACAGGTGCTTTAATCCACTGAGCTATTTGGCCGGCCCCTGAAGCGTTAGCTCTTTTTAAGTTCCCATCTCTGTAGTATTTCAAAGGCTTTCACAGCAGTTTGTGTTACTCTTCAGTTGTCTTGCACTTCTGGTCTTGTTTGTAAGCCCTTTGGCAGCTGTGATACGTGGTGCATATGAAGATGCCTCACATGCCTAGGCACTGAGGCAGCGTTAGCGAGAACTGACGGATGCCCTTCTGTGTTTTCACTGACCCTGTCAAATGTCTTTTCTCTATGTCACAGAGAGCGTTGCTGCTCTAACTTTTGTGTAGACTTCTCTGTCATTTGTATAAGAGGTGGAAGAAATTTTCCATGCAAGGTTTTAAATAAACCTTGGGCCAGAGAGATAGCTCAGCAGCACCATGTCTGCCTGGCAGGCTCAAGGTCCTGAGTTCAATTCCCAGTACCAAAAAATTAATAAATACGTATATACATACCTATAGAGATAGGAAGTTGTTAAAGTGTTGCATACAACTTCATTGTGTTATATGACCACAATATCAAAGATGTTTTTATTTTGTCGATTAGCCACCTGCGAGATGTGTGGGATGGTTGGTGTGCGAGATGCCTTTTACTCTAAAACAAAGCGTTTCTGCAGCGTTTCGTGCTCACGAAGTTACTCGTCCAACTCCAAGAAGGCAAGCATTTTGGCCAGACTTCAGGTAACGGTACAGAAACCTTCTCATTCTTTATACCTGTCATTTCAAGGCTGTCATCGTATCTGTCACCTGCCAGTGATTCACTGTACTCCCACCCTGCCCAGCCAGCCGGCCACTTTCCTTTTGTGTCCCACATTTTTAGGAAATGTGTGAGCTCCAAGGTTCTACAAAATTGAGTATCTCTTAAATCAAACAAAGCATGCTTTCCAAAGTAAGCTATAAACTTTATAAGGGAATTAAAAATACTCACCTTTTCTAAGTATAAGCAAATTTTTGTTTCTTTGAAGTTAGTATCAAGGTGGAATACTTCCAACATTTAAGGGAAATGATTTTCCTCTGGTTTTATTGTCTTATCACCTTCGCTTCGTGATTTTTGTTTTCTTTGTTCTTTTGTTCTTGTTTTTTGTTTTGTGGTGGCAGTAATGCTGCTGAGGTCTGACCCAGGGCTTCACGCCACTAGGTATGCACAGCTTTGGACCTTTAAGGACAACCCATTTGCTACCTTAACCAAATGTCCTTGGTTAGTCCAGTCACCTTTTGAAGGCAAGCACGTACGCCTCTGAGCTACCTCCCAGCTTTGGTTCACCTTTTTGGAAACACTGATGGAATACAAAGAACAATTCAACACATACATGTAACACGTACATCAGTGCCTAGAAAGCAGTTGGAGTCTTGACTGTTTGGCTAGGTTGTTACTGTGCCCTATGAACAACTTTTTAAGGCATTACATAACTGATTTTTGTAATTGTTTTTATTGGACGATCACATTTTTCTTTTTCTCACTTATCGTGATCGTCACATAGCACTGAATGGGTTGTTTAAATCCCCCACGTGAAGGAAATACATCACTTAGATGTATTTCTATATTTCAGAAAGACAGTACCTAAAGATCCTGAGCAGTGGTCTGTACCCAAATGGATGGCAGTTTGTCACACTGAATTTGGCCATGATCATTTTGTCATTGATCTTTTGCGTTAGCACTAAAGGTATAAACCTCAGTCACTTGCTCTTTGAACATTAAATTATCTTCTCTTACCATATAAATAGCAATGCTTGGCAACCTGCATGAGTGAATAACCACTGGTTCTATCCACTGTAAGAAGGAATCAAGTATCCACCAAGCCTATATTTTAACATTTTATGGGATAATTTTTATTAACATATTAATTTGCATATTGCTGTTGTAGTCTGTGCCAGCTCTGCTACCCATATTAGATATCTGTGTTATAGCAGAACGCCAGAAACATTTTCTCATGTTAAAATTTCCTGTATGTTTCTTCTGCTTCAATAATTTTCTAAACCCTCCATGTTTACTTAAGCAGAATGAACAGTATGCAGTCATGTTACATTTCTGTGATGAGGCGATGACAAAGAATCCTATTTACTTAACTCTTCTTGTTTCAGGGTAAGCCTCCAACAAAGAAAGCAAAAGTTCTCCAGAAACAACCTTTAGTTGCTAAACTAGCTGCTTACGCGCAGTATCAAGCTACTTTACAAAATCAAGCAAAGACGAAAGCAGGTAATGTTGATGAATAGCACAGAAGTGACCTATTAAGTAAAGACATTTGAATTTTGGTTTCTGTGTAGGCTGTCTCTGTGCCCCTATGGATGGTATGTGAAAGGCTTGTGTGTGGTGCTGTCAGGAAAGTATTCCAGAGAGGAGGACAGTGTGGTTTGGTTTTTTTTGTTTTTGCTTTTGTTGTTGTTGTTGTTTTTTGGTGGAACCAGAGTTTGAACTCAGGATCCTGCACTTGCCAGGCAAGCGCTTATTCTACTGAGCTATCTCCCCGGCCCCACGGATGCTAATTGCCTCAACAGTCATTTTCTTTTCTTTTTTTACATATTAGTACTTTGTGTAATGTAAGGAGCCCGTGGACAAAGACACTGGACATTAAGCAACCTTAGAGTTCTGGAGAGAAGGAGTAATAAGGGACTGTGTCTGATAAAAGATGCTTCTGGATTCTCCCCACCACTCAGTACTAAGGCGAAAACCAGGGACAGTCTACTCCAAGGCTACATTCCCAGCCCTTGTTGTTTCTTTGTTTTTTTTTTGAGACTGAATCTCATGCATATCAAACTTGGAACTGCCTGCATCAGCCTCTTGTGTAGCTGAGATTCAGGCATGTTACCTCATGTGCAGCCAGCAGTTTCTTCATAGGAAAATAAAGGCAAGAAAATAGAGTAAGGTGGTAGAAACCCTAGTGAAGCCAGATTCATGACAGGCGTCTATTATTCCAGCTACTGTGGAGGCGATACAGGACTACTTAAGCCCACGAGTTTGAGAGCAGCCAGGGAAACATAAGTACTGAGACCCCCTTCTCAAGAACAAAATATGTAATAAAGGTATCAGGTGGTAGAAAGCAGGTAGGTAACCGCTGAGGGGCACAGTAAGAGCTGAGTGGACTTTAAAATACAGAGCAGCCACATCAGTGTGTGTCAGCCACACAGTGTCTGTCAGTGCTTCCTGCTGTCCTGCTGCCTTGAACGTGTGCACCGTGCATGCCTCAGTGTGCGTGCCGTACAAACGCCTGCAGCAGCTGCAGTTTGCACATAGAGCTTGAGTGTCCCTAAAAGAAATCCAACATGCTCTGCGAGTCCTGGAGCACCAGTGAGCGCTAAGAAATGCTCCAAATTCCAGCTCGCTGTGGTGGTGCACACCTACGTGACCCTGTCTAAAAGTAAATAAGTTCTAAAACCTGAAACACTTCTGACCCCGGATATTTCGGGAAAGGAATTCTTGACTAGTGTGATATCAGCTAAAAGTGCAAATTAATGAAATTCTTCAGCCTTTACAGAAAAAAAGGGCAACTTTTCAAAGGGATAAATTGGGGCTTTCAAAGGGATAAATAGCTTGCTGGCCACAGAAACCAAGCATGGTGGTGCATGCCTATAATCCCAGTGCTAGGGAAGCTGAGATAGGAGGATCACTACAAGTCTGAGCTGTGTAGTGAGACCCTGTACCAAATAAATAAATAATTTTTTATTAAAAAAAAAGAAATTAAAGGGGCAAATTAATTTTTTTTCTTTCTTTTTTTCTTTTTCTTTCTTTCTCTGTATTTAAGACAGTATCTCACTATGTAGATGGGACTCATAGTGATTCTTCTGTTTTTAGCCTCCCAAGCGCTGGGGTTACAGGCACGCGCTACCACACCCAGTTTCATTCGCCGTCTCAGCACACTACAGGGGTGAGGCTGGCATGACGCTCTAGGGATCAAACCCCAGCCACTGTGCTCTGCCTAAGCAGGCGCTTTAGTCTGCTGAGCTATCAGGCCGGCCCTGGTAAATTAATTTCATGGCTTTTCATATTGTAAGAATAGCTGCCTTATAAAAAACAAGAATGTTTGAAGAACCTGGTATGGTGGCACAGGTCTGTAATTCCAGCCCTCAGAAGACGAGGCAATAGGATTATTGAGAGTTTGTGGCCAGCCTGGACAACACAGTTGAGACCCTATCAAAAAGCCAAAAAAAAAAAAAAATGTTTTTCAAAAATTATATCTAAATTTATTCTGTTTCAGCAGTCTCTGTGGAAGGTTTCAGCTGGGGAAACTACATCAATAGCAACAGCTTTCTAGCAGCCCCAGTCACCTGTTTTAAACATGTGAGTATGGAATTGCTCACTTTATTTTGAAATGTTGAGTCATTGTTTTAAATCTGAAGGAACCAAAACACCTAAGCATCTGATCCTTAAAATGAGAATGCTTCTTTTATTAATTATTATACCTGTTAATAGATAAAAATAACCAATATAAATTTTACAAGTAAAATCTGCCTGGAAGGAATTGCGATATAAGGGCCGGGGGTGTAGCTCAGGGAGAGAGCACTCGCCTGGCATGTGTGAGATCTTGGGTTCAGTCCTCAGCCCTAAAGGGATGGGGGGAGCTGCTATTTGAAATGATTTTTAAGCAGGGAATAGTACTAGTCTCATCCAGTTTTCATATTAATTTGAAGCATAGGAGATCATGGGGACATTGTATGTCAGGAAAACATAATTGCATTTTGACAGTGGCACCTGGCTCAACCTAAGGGTAGAGAATATCTGTTGTGTATGTTGCCTGAAGCTTTGTGTTTTGACCAGATGATTTGGAAAACGCAGGATCTTTGGGCTTAGTTTTTGACTCCAAGTATAAAATCTCAAAAATGAAGGAGCTATTAGTAATGCGGTATTGTGCGATGAGCAAAAACTTGACTCTTCAGAGTTCTCTTCAGAGGCTCTAAAGTAGTTTAGAGTTATGTCGATACACCCAATGACAAGTTCTTTCCTTTTTGTGACTTGTAATTGTGCTCAGTACTTTTTAGCTTGATTAGAAGTTTAGTTTATACTTAAGATTCTCTCTGCTACTTTTCATGGGTAGAAAGACAAAATTTAAAAAATGGTGGAAATTATATTTACACACAACGTCTTGTTGATTTAATGCTTTCCTTATATAATATCGTGTGGACAAAGCAGCTTGGTTTTTCTGGAAATCCTGATGGAATTTATGCACACTCAGAGCCAGTAAAGGATCTTGATTAAAATCAGGTGGATTATTCAGTGGGAGAAGTACAATTTTAAGCCTAGCTCGTTTACCTTCTTTTTTTTCTTGAAAGTACAAACAAGCCCTAAGTTGGTGGCATGTTGACTGTCTAAAACAATGCAAAGCAGCATCTTACATCCTTATCTCTATTTACAGTAGGTGATCTATGTTGCTATAATGTTGATAATGTTGTCATATTTGTAAAATACATGCATGTCACTAGCAACTCTAAATGAAACTACCCCTTGGAGGTCAGGCATGATTGTAATCCCAGGACTCAGGAGGCTGAGGCAGAAGGATCGCCACAAGATTGAGACAAGCCTGAGCTGCATGGAGAAACCCTATCTCCAAAAGAAACAAAATACAAACAAAAAAAACATCTTGTGGGAATATTGCTTTGTAGTACTAAGAATTTGAGCATTAGAGTGAACTCTCAGTTACAGTAACTATTCATCTCAAATTTTTGGAACATTTGGGTGCTTGTCTCCTTGTAAGTGGCCTTCATTTCTCTTTAGGTCTTTTTGATTTTTTTTATGTTTTAATACCAAGTACCAGGTCAAGCCGTTTTATATAAGTAGTCAGGATATTTATATAATAGCATTAGCAGGGCCGGCCAGATAGCTCAGCAGACTAAAGCGCCTGCTCAGTCAGGGCACAGTGGCCCGGGTTTGATCCCCAGCATGCTGTGCCAGCCCTGCCCCCGGGGCACACTGTAGGAACTGAGACTGCTTGTGGTGGTGCGCGTCTGTAATTCCAGCACTTGGGAGGCTAAAAACAGAATCACTGAGTCCGATCTACGTAGTGACACCCTAGAAATGCTGTACAAAATACATATGTACATACATACGTACATACATACGTACAGTATTTGCAAGTCCCACAAGCATATTTTGGTTATTTGCAGAGGGGAGGGAGGGAGTGGATTGGAGGTGGTAACCCCAGAAACTTGAGCCTCACTTGTAATGTTTTGCCTTTTTTACCACCAATATTCATGTTCTTTGTACATAAAAATAAGGTTTCCAGTTTGAATACCCTACCACCCAGAAGAGAGCTGTTGACCTTTGCCCCGTTACTTGTAACTCTAGTACCGTGCCCCCTCCTACTCCGAAGGGAGGCGCCTGTGTCTGCATGCATGGACCCCGTGCATTCCCGTCCCACCTGCCTCTCTTCACTGCCTTTAATCAAGTAGGAGAAGTTGTGCACTTTTGGTTCCAGAGTAGGTCGCAGTGCAGAGTCCGCTCTCCAGCACCTTCAGCACCTTCAGCTGAAGCCAGCCAGACCTCCTGCCAAGTCAGTGTTATCTTCCAGAGCTGGCTCTTCATCGCTGCCCTGGGTGGGTAGCATAGAGAGCCTGTGGAGCTGGCGGGAGCTGGAGCCCCTGCCCCACAGCCACAGCCTGCCAAGACCAGCCACTGTTGACACTGGACGGCCAGTACAGCCTTAACCTAACCCCCGTGCTCCAGACTGTGCCTGCCTTGTCACCCACTTGAGCCCCACTTAGAGCTCACCCTGCTCACAGGAGATTGTTTTTTAAGCATGACTTTTAAACAATACCAGGCATGGTAGTACACACCTGCAGTGCCAGCGCTTGGGAGGCCAAGTCTGAGGCAAGCCTCTGGACTACACAATGAGTTCAGTGAGATCTACGTAGCGAGATCCTGTCTCCAGAGGAAGTGCAGCAGGGAAGCCAAGCTGTTCTGACGAAGCAGGAACTGGGGTGAAGACAAATGAGAGGCCAGCCTGCCTGGTTCATGAGCCACCCTCCCCTCAAGCAGGGCCCCAGTGAATGCTTGCTCTTTTCCACACTTGCGCGCTACTGTGATTGTTTGTGAGATCATGTCACGTATGTTTAACCTGTTAAGAAGGAAGATTCTGCAGAGTTGATTGTAAGGCTATCATCTCAGGTAACTGCTGTAACTGTATACTGTGGTTACTAAGTACAGCAGTGATTATTTTTAATAACACACAAATTGAATTCTCATTGCTGCTTAACTACTTCGAAGTCTGGGTTGGGACTGCCGAACACAGTAGTGCCT
Source organism: Capromys pilorides (assembly GCA_004027915.1). Lineage (NCBI taxonomy): Eukaryota > Metazoa > Chordata > Mammalia > Rodentia > Capromyidae > Capromys > Capromys pilorides. The sequence goes on along the minus strand of PVKN010019829.1, from coordinate 2,280 downwards.
TGGTTCAATATGCTTCTGAGCTAGGCGTGCCTGTACACACCTATACCAGCACTTGAGAGACTGAAGCAGGAGGATCCCCCTCAGTTTGAGGCCATCCTCAGCTACATAGTAACAGCTGTCTCCAAGCAGTAACAAAAGGAGTAGTTGCACAGGCATTGGGTGAAATTTTGCTTCTGTCCCTACACTGTGCATCAAGGTCTGAGCAGGCCACACCCTCCTCCCCACACATACATGGAGCAAATGCATGCACCGAAGTACCACTGCATGTACCATTCATTTTGTCTAGGACATAGTTTTTTCAGGCCTTTTCATTAAGCCTCAATTCTTTTTTCCCTAATAAAGTCCAACTCAGACCTCAGAACACGGCCCAAGCGAAAGGGAGATCAGCGATTGGCCTGGCAGGGAGAGCGGGACTGCAGAGGCAGAGCCCCAAGGGGGGAACAGCAGCTCAGCAGCTCAGTGCACCGAACGAGCTCTGTCACGTGGTTACAGAGCTGAGAAGCATCTTTGAAATCTCCTAGTTTGTCTGGGCCATCTCCTTTAAATGAAATTCCTACTAATTCTTTTGAATAGCAGATTTTTTAATATTTAACTATAGATTTTCACTTGCTTAGTCCCTAAAAGCAGTATCCATATCCATGAACTGTGGAGGGAAACCTCCAAGTACTAATACAGTACAATCTGCCGTTCAGGGGCACTGCATATATTCATGAAATGCAGGTTACAAGGGAACTTCCAGCTGACTTATGTGTATTAACGAGGTTGGGGATGTAGCTCAGTGGCACAGCACCTGCTGTCATGTGTGAGGTCCTCAATTCAATTCCCAGTTTTAAAAAAAAAAAATTTAGCTTTCAAGCATCCTAATTTTTTAAAAAACTTTTTAAAAACTCTGGTCTTCAAATTGGAATGTTCCTGTTTCCTTTTGTTTACCTGGTTTAAAAAAAAAAAAAAAAGTGACTAAAAGTATTTCTTTCTTCCGATACTATGCAAGGGCCAGAACATGTTATACTATCAAGTGTATATGAAGCCATAGAAAAGCTAAACTTAGCACTTGGAAGGCTGAAAATAGGACCGCTGCACTTCCGATCCGTGTAGTGAGCCTGTGTAGACACTGTACTAAATACATTTATAGATAAAGAAAAGCTAAGATTCCATTGCTGCAGTTCCGTACTGGCAGAGGCAGCAGTGCCTGTCTTTGGCACGTCAGCTGGATGCGCTCCTGCTCTTTCACTCTGCCACCACTAACCAAACTGTGGTCACTGCTGTCCCTTAAGGAAGCTGTCGTTTGTACAAAAGAAAGTCCTTTGTGTACCTAAACACTGTGTCAAGCGGAGGCGTACCTTTTCGTTTTGTCCTACAGACACACCTGGTATTACATGTTGCATTCTAATTTTCTCTTTTGTACAGAAAGAATCTATGTCAGGTTGTTTTAAAAGGAATCGGCTATCCTATTTGTAATGTTGTCATGTGTAAATTTTTAGATTTACGGACAAAAAGTAGACTTTAATTTGTGTGTGTGCAGTAGCTTTATAATAAAACTCAGCTGGGTGTGGTAGTACACACCTATAATCCCAGTGCTGGGAGGCTGAGACAGGAAGATTGCTGCGAATCTTCGATACAGAGCAAGACCCTATACCCAATAAAAGATTTTTTTTTTTTAATTTAAAAAGACAAAAATAAATTAAAAAAAAAAAAAAAAAAAATATATATATATATATATATATATATATATATATATATATATTAAAACTCACACCAAGCATGATGATGCAAACTTGTAATCCTAGCACTAAAGTGGCTTAGGCAAGAGGAATGTAAAATTCAAGTTTGAGGTCAGTCTGGGCTGCATAGTAAGACTCCTAATATTTGTGTGTGTGTGTGTGTGTGCGCGTGCGTGTGTGTGTGTGTATGCATTTCCTAAATTCATCTCTTAGGTATATATTGACAAAGTTATTTTCTAGGGTTTTATTTTGTTCTTTTTTTTGTTTTGGGTATTTGTTTGTTTGTTTGTTTTCCCTGTCCTTGCACACACAGGACTCTATTGACAATTGAAAATAAGTATGGTTATCTCTTATAACTAAAGAGAACCTTCTGTGTATCACCATAGATTGAATTACTCGCTCCTAATCTCTGTTCAAAAAATAAATTCGCTTGTGGCCTGACATGGTGGTGCACACCTACAGTCCCAGCACTTGGGACACTGAGGCAGGAGGATTGATGTGAGTTAGAGGCCAGCCTGGGCTGTACAGGGAGACCCTGTCTCAAAAAGACAAAAAAAAA
>PVKN010019828.1:0-16195 GCA_004027915.1 Capromys pilorides | reverse complement strand
CTCCTCTCCTCCTTCTTCTGTACATGTTTGTGGTGCACACTTATCATATTCCTTTTAATGACTGGGTGATCACCATCAACACACCATGATTTCTTCTTTTAAATCTCCACACACACACCCCAATCTCTTGATCCCTTTCCCGAATGCAAAGGAAGATCTCCCTATGCAGTTTCACTTTCATTTTTTTCCAACACTCTTAGAGGGAACACTTCCTGGGTACTCAAATACTTTTGGTGTTACACTGCTCTATAGAGATAAAATGTACAGAATTGCTATTGAATAACACTTAATGTCCTGATGAATTATATGTGTAATATCATTAAATTGAAAAAGTACAATAAAATGTAGTGTAAGCTTGGAGTCTTTCTAAAAACATGCTGTATATCAATGCATATATCATGACATGTACCAATGAATAGAGAGAAGGGCATGCAAAAAGTTTAAATTAGTTATAACTAAATATTTGGAATAAAAGATACTATCTTTTTGTGCTTTCTAATTTTTCTTAAATTTTACAAGAAGTTTTCATAGACAAGACACCAAGGAAGAGTGAAAAACAATCTAGTTAATTATAAAATGTTTTCACTGTCCTAATTTTTTTTTTTGACTCTAGGATACCTAGAAGTAGAAACATTTATATTCTGAGCACAGGCTCTGTATTTACTTCCTTGGTAGTTCACAGTGTATTAGACATGAGCGTCAATTCAGGAATATTGTGGAGTCCAGAACTGTAGATGCTATTCAAGTACTTCTATGCTTAAAGCAGGAAATCTTGCAACTGGTAAACTTTATACTATGTCTGTGATAGGTGTGTATGCTTCCAACAGGAGAGCAGAGAAACACAGGGATACAGGCTCAGATTTTAGATCTGCTCCCTCTCCACCATTCCTACCAGTGTTTACAGGCATAGTGTTTATGTAATATTAGTCCAGATGGAACTTACATTCTGCCATAAAAGAAATGTTTGCATGCATGTCTTGTCTTGTTGCAAGAGTGAGTTCGTTTAAGGTTGAAGAACTGGTTTTATCTATATGTTCCATCCCTACAGTTTGCAGATCTTTGAAATAATATAAACATTTACACTTACTGAGCCCTTAAAATGATCAAGCAAACATGCTAGGACCTACATACACTACCTCATGCCACCTTCACCACTCCAGAAGTAAGAACTGTCCTGTTCACAGATACACCCTCAAAGGCCCAGAGAGGTTAGTTAACTTGCCCAAGAGTACAGGACAAAAACATGAAGTTAGGACTGCAGACCATGTTCCAGGGGATGTTCGTCAGCCTGTAATCAATATTTGTCATTAAATATAGAGCTATTATAGATCAAGGAGTGGCCCAACATGACCTGTGGACCAAATAGAGACCACGACTATTCACACCAAATAGAGACTATTTGTGGACAGCCTGTAAGTTAAGAATTGCTTTTTTAAGTGGCTTTCGAGTAAAATAAAATTTAAAAAAAAAAAACATTTTATAACGCACAAAATTCAAATTTTATTGTGTTTTATGAGTTTAATCTTACCTATGTAACCACATGCGTCCTATGTACACTTACCATGTACACTTGCTGTTCCCTCTATGACTGTTTTCACAATGCAGTGGGGGTGTCCTTACAAAAGACACAGAATGGCCCACTAGTAGTTATTGTCTGATTCTTTATAGAAAATCTCCCTGAATTACTATGAGGGACAAAGCCTTCATTTTAGCATCTTTTCAGAGTCATTCAGAGCAATATATATATATATATATATATATACTAGACTCCTGCTACCCCAGGCCTCTAAGTTAGAATTTCCAAAGCAAGCTCCAATAATCTGTACTTTTAAAAATTCCCCAGATGACTCCAATAATCAGCCAAGTTTGAAAGCCACAGCTAGGAAGCACTTTGGCCCCAAGCAGTTGCCCCTTGGGGACCTTTATTTCTGCTGAGGGAACAGGAGTGGATAGTGGTGAAAGCCCTCGCATGCTCCTGAACAAAGGCTCCTCCAGTCCCTGACATGACGGAGGCTGGGCGAGATGAAAGCACTAAGAAATCAGAGGATTAAGGAGAGACAGGATCTTTCCTCTGCTTACAGAGTTCACTTGAAATCACACTCCCGGAGAGAGGGATGCGACACCACGAAGAATCTACTTACCAGGCGCAAAGGTAAAGTTTGCAGCTTGCTCGTCTCTTCTGATGAAGAACTTCCTCTGCTCTGGACAGGACAGCTGACAGATGGCCTCAGCTCACATCGCCTTGACAGAGTACGTGAACCCGCAGCAAGCCACGTATCTTGAGTGGATATTCTGGTCCTGGTAAGAGTGCCCAACCCTCAGCCCTTAGGACCTGGCTTTCTTTTCTGGCCCCACCAGGAAATCAGCCCAGAAAGGTCCCTGGCATGGAGATGTCCTTTTCTCTGGAGCTAAAACCCACTTCTCCCATCACTTTCTTTGGCCTTCTTTCTACTGGCGAATAGCCTCTCCCTGCAGGGCTTTGTCCACGTCACCCCTGGGGCTCTTTAAAATTAACTTCAGGCCAGCCAGATAGCTCGGTGGATTGAAGGGCAGCAGGCGCAGTGGCTGGGGGCTCCATCCCTGGGCCTGTCCTGCTGGACCTGCCACCAGGGCATGCTGAGATGCAATTGAGACTGGGCATCATGCCATGGCCCAGCTCTTGGGAAGCTGTAAACAGGTGGATCACTGTGAGTTCGGTCTAGTAGTGAGACCCTAAACACCCTGTAGACCATTCCCCCTGCAAAAACAAAAAAAAGTTAATGTCATTGGCACATTTTAAATATACATCCTGACACTCATCACAGGGAATTTGTACCCCTACATGATATGTTTTGATTCTTCCTTTTCCCCATTTCCCTCCCCTCCCTTCAACCTTTCATTCCCTCCCTATTTACAAAAGGTTTTTTCTTATATTTTTTTTCTTTTCCCTCTCTTCCTTTCCACTTCCAGTTCCTCGATTCCCCTTCCCACTTGAACATTTTCCTTTTATTTCCCAGTGTCTGTTTGACCTGTAGCCACCTCTGCTCAGTCTGAGTCAGTTTTCGCCCTCTCTTTACATGAATGTGTTGGCCAAGTCCCACAGTGGGATCTTGGCTCTTCCCCGTAAGCTTCCTGAACATGTCATGGCTTGAATTCTTACCTACACTGTTAAGGGATCTTTCTCATGCCCAGGTGCTAGTCCTCAGGGACAGTGGGCAGTGTGTTGACCTGGGTCTCTGGAGTCAGAGTGCTCGGGCTATGCTTCCTCCTCCTCCTCCTCCTCCTCCTCCTCACCCCCCTTCTCCTCCTCCTCCTCTCCATTTCCTCCTCCCTAAGATGTGAAAAGAGCAACGGTTTTCACCGCATAGATTTCTTGTGCGTTTTCATAGTGATTCTCACCCAGAGCAATCTCACCCCCTTCCCTTGGGGGACACTTAACTTAGAGATGTCTTCAGATAGATCTGCCTTAACACCCAAGTAGATGATGTGGACGTTCACAGGCTGAAAAGCAAGGACGCGGCTGAACATTCCACAGTGCATGGGACAGATGCCTTCTGGAGGGAGATGGACTGCGAGAGCTCCAGTTCTGAGTCCACGCTTACTTTTTAGTTAAATATTAATTTATTCTATTACCTTCCACAACGGGACACAAATTCTGGAAGAGCAGCCGCCAGTGACTTTAGTGAATACCGGGAGATTCATATTACAGTTGAAGTCAGGCTCAGTTTACTGGGTGTCTGCGGAAAATTTATTTTTAATTTTTTTAAAACTGTATTTGTTTATGTTATGGCTGGCTCAGCCTGCCCTGGTGGGGCTGGCGCAGCACATGGTGCTGGGGATGGAACTGCAGTCTCTGCGGTCGCCTAAGCTTGCCTAAGCTGGCACTTTAGACCACTGAGGTATCTCGACAGCTCAACAACTTATTTTTAAACAGTGCCCCTTGTAGAAGCGACCTCCTATTTTGATTTCAAAGCTCTTTACATCTCGGCTCAACTATGGACAGCTGTTGATGACAAAGGCTAGGGTGGTGGATGGCAGAGGGGAGGGCTGCGGGATGCTGCGATGCGTGTGCTAAGCAGGGTCCTCTTCTTCAACAAAGCAACGTCGGTATCACTGTCCCTGGAAGAGACCTACAGGAGGGACAAGAACCAAGCTGAGCCGCCCCGCTGAAGAAGTCTCCTCTGAAACTGAATGCCGGGACGCAGGGTCACCGTTTTTACTTCATCAAGGGAAACCACACATTCACCCCCAGAGAATCTCAAGGCGGGAAGGAGTAGCTCAAGCTACCACTGTCCTCCCTGGCCTTGGGGAAGTACAGAGGAAAAGAATCTGATGGAAACAACGGCGTCCTAGTCATTGTGCAGCGCTGCTCGGGGACAGTCCATCTGCGTCCAGCTCAAGACAGGCCCGCTCCACGGGAAAGGAGTTCGAAACCTGGAGCCCCTCCCCAGGTAACCGAGCCTGGCTCCCTCCTCTCTGGGAAACGCCTGCACGGGCGCTGCTGTGCATCCCGCTTCCTCATCTTCCATGCATCCAGGATTTGCTCTGCGTCCGTTTCCAGCCAAGATGTGAATTCCTCCTGAAAAGCTGCGCGGCTCCCTTGCCGTCTCCTTCTGTGAAGGGCGCTGGGGAGCTCCAGGCCGGGCGCTGGACCCTCACCGGCTGCTCCGCTCTCTCTCTGCCTCCTTCTAAAACAGGCGCCTCCTCGGCCACAGACCTGAGAGCCACAGCAGCCTCCGAAACACTCAGCCGGCAGCCACTAATCGAGTCCACGCTTCTCGGGAAGGCGCGGCTGCCACCCCCACTTCCTCGCCTTCCTTCCCCACACCAAGAGCTTTCGTCCTGTTGCCGTGGCCCCGCAAACAAATAGCTTGCGACTCCCACTACAGCACCTGTGGTGACCGGGTGAACTGTTAATTATGAAATTTGGATATACCATCTGGGCGAGCATTTGGCTGAGGACAGCTGAAGCTCTCAGTGCTCCCGAGAAAAACTATGAATATTTTTTCTATTAATTATTGCACTGCTTCCCAGCTGGCACCTCCTCGTCTCTCCTCTGTGCCCGTTCAAACCCGAGTCCTTTGAGGTTCTACAAAGTCCTCCCTTCCACCACGTGCTCCCTGACTTTTCAGGGCGCACTGTGAGTCTCACTTGCATTTTTAGTCAGTTGTTTGCTTTTTTAAAAAAATGTACTTAGTACAGGGTCTACAGGATCTCACTAGGTAGATCGGACTCATAGTGACTCTCCCAAGTGCTGGGATTACAGGCGTGCATCACCATGCCCAGTCTTGGTCGCTGTCTCAGTGCACCCTGAGGGCGGGGCAGGCGAGGCTCACCAGAGATTGAACTCTGATCTCTGTTCTCTACCTAAGCAGGAGAGTTAATCCACTGAGCTATCTGGTCAACCCTTCCAGTGGTTTTTGTAATTGGTTCCCATCTACTAACTCTGAATGTGACAGCCATAAAGCGAGTACCTTATATTCCTCTGGATCCCTTATCTCCTTGGTATACTGAATAGCTATTTTTTGCCTACTGTATTTCACATATATTTCAGGACAATACCAACATTCAATTATTAATCTTTTAAGAAAGAAACCAAGACTGATTACTCTTTTCAAGCGCCCCCCACAATCAACCAACTACCAACCCGTCTGACCCTCCAATAGGCATTCAAACATACAAAGCATTCAAAAATAAAATAGAAAACTGTATAAATATACCAAAGATGCAGAATGTGTTTTTCAGTAAACTGTGTAGCACTATAACTGGAGAACCTTTAATAACCCAGTAGAAAACTTTATTTTTACAGAACTGGAAGATGACATCCGAGGATGCTCCATGGATCTCCAAGAAAAAGCCAGCAGGCGACACAAACAGGGTCTTCCCTTGCCTCTTGTGTGCTTTTCCTCGGGGAGCACCCAAGCTGTTTCCATCTCTGCACTTGACTACTCCTGATTCTGGACCTGCGGGCGCTCCCTCTTGACTGGCTAATTAGGATTATGCCTCACAGAAGTTTGTGGTTTCTCAGAATACTACTGACTGAAGTTATTCCCACCAGCAAGCACCCTGAGCTTTAATTTTTTTGGTCCCTTCACTCTCTCGATTAAGTTTTCTGGGTGTGTTTGCCAGAACACAGTCTTCTGATGAGATTTACCATGCCATCGATGTCAAGGTGAAAAGCTTCCTTAGCCTCTCTGACCACCCGCTTTGATCATTCCTAAAAGGAGGAGCCCGGGCTAAATGCTCCCAACGCCCCTGCATGCTCTGCTGAGGAGCGCTTCAGTGAGCTGCAGGAAGGACCTGGCAAGGGAACGGGGACAGCTTCCATGTTGTGCTGGATCTGGCTGTAGAGCAATTATCCGACCTCTGCAGGTGTAGTCTTCATGATGCTAGGGAAAGCAGCTCCAGACTGGCACCTGCCACGTTCAGACAGAGGTGTTTCTGACTGGGTAGAATTATTGGCACCGTTTTCAGACACACCATGGAATCATGGAAATAATCCTGATTTGCCGCAAAAAGAAAATGGTTTTGAATCCAATCATTGCAAGTTAGTTGTTCAATTATAAAGTATACTAATGCATTTCTTCAAATGATGTTCCTGCTGCTACTGCTGTTGGTGTAATAAAGTACAAAATGTGAAAAATAAAACCACTTAAACAATACATGGCTCATAAAATATGGCCAGTAAATGTTAGTTGCCTTTTTGATCTTACTCTATTCAAATTCAGTCTGCATGTGGAAAACCTCCAAATTATGTATTTTTCCTCATCTAAATGTGAATTTCTCACTCTCCATGGGTGAGATGCAAGCTACTAATGTAGTACAAAGAGTGTCAGAAAGCAAAGTGGAAGGGACTTGGAAGAGACACATAACTCAATCATGTTGTTGTCATGTATCTGTGTTATTGCAGGAGTCTGGTTCCACATTCCCTCTGCTTCAGGGGGTCACATGAGCTAGGCTAACCCAGGAACACTCAACTTGCAGCTATCTAAATACATCTCACTCAGAAAGTCTTCCCCCTTCATTCTCAGAGAGAAAAAGAATAACAAAGCACATGTTCTTGCACAAGGGTATAGAGTTTGGCACCCTCAGCCGCACCTAACCAAAGCCTCAAAGATAAATATCAGCTCCTATTCTCCAAAGAAGCGCACAGCCGCCTCCGTTCTCCTTGCCTGCAGGCGCTTCCTCTGCTCATTATCTTTCTCACAGGGAAATTGGAATGCACAGCCCGGAGAGTCCTTGCTTGATCAAGTATGGTGCCTGCTGTGAGAAGGCTGTGGAGAGAACTCTCCGGGAAGACGTGGTAGGAACTCGTTGGCCTAGGTGGCTGTGCTGCCCTGGGAATCTGGGTTACAGGCTTTCACGGGGCATGATAATAAACCTTGGGAAAAACTGGGATGCTGCTCTTTCATCACAGAAGACATGGAGGCCTGCAGAACCAGGTACAAAGAAGACTCATGCTGCAGTGCTTTCTTCAAGGTCACTGGGTGCGCCCTGGGACACAGCCTGCGAGGATGCTGAGCTGCCAGGTGCATGCTCTTCGTGACTCTCATGCCACTGTGACTCAGAGGTTCCTCTCCTCAAAGATCTCATCTCCAAACCTAATTCCAAAGCAAATATAAAGCAAAAGCCTTACACATTTGACATAATTGAATACAAATAACTAATCCTCTTTAGCCAGCTAGTAGCACTGAAAATCATGGAATAAGTGCTGGTCAGATAGCTCAGTGGATTAAATCATCTGCTTAGGCAGGCGCAGGGGCAGGGATTTGATCCCTGGTTGGCCCCGCCCCCAGGTGCGCTGGGAGGGCAACCGAGACTAGGCGTAGTGATGCGCTCGTATAATCCCAGTGCCTGAGGGACTGAAAGCAGGAGGATCACTACAGATCTAATCTGTGCAGTGAGACCCTGTAGACCCTGTACTAAATTACATAAAAAAATAAGCAAGTAAATTAAACAATGGAACAAAGAAAAGGTTGAGCCACTGGTGAGATATTCTGAGAAGACAGCTGCTTTCCGTGCTGGCCTCAGTTTCTGCAGCTCGCCTATGTGTACCATCTCAGGCCCAAAGTTCCCTGAAGTGCTCTTGAGGGGGAAAGGAACCTGAAGGACGCAGAAGCTGTAGCTCAAAGAATTCTGGTTTCAAAATGGAAGCACGGGCAACCTGAAAAATCCTGTGATCAACTTCAAAAGGTGTTATTTTTCTCAAGATGTCATGAAATCTGAAAACACAAAAGTGAACAAAAACCTCAAGGAACTACAATACCATAACCTTTCCCAAGGAAGTTTTTCCTAGGGATTAAAACATTCATGCCCCACTCCCAAAAGAATGGCTCACATACTGTAGATACCTGAATACCCATGTTTATCTTGGTGCTATTTACAGTAGTTCAGTACAATAGATATGTGCTGAGGTTCAGACTCCAAAACATGTACATGTATGTACATGTATGTATGTAGTATATATCATTTATAATATATATATATATATATATATATATATATATATATATATACTGACTAAAAATTCAACTTGTCAACAGGATTCTTAGTACTGAAGTGTCTCTCCCCAAGCTACGATCCAACACTAGTCCCCATCCCCATCCCCATTAGCTTTTCAGCTCCACAGTCACTGTTCCCCACTGCTCAGCTCTTCTAAAGAGACACTCCTGAGACGTTTTTTATACGATCTTATGCAGCTCCACTTCTCTGTTCTTTCAAGCTTTTCAGAATAATTTGATCATAGAGTATGCACCATAAATTTATCTGTGTCTTTCACTCTTATCCATAGGTAGCTGGATTTTCAGAGGTAAAGGAAAAAAATTTTGCTTCAAAATTGTGAATTTAAAGAAAAAACAGAGTTGCATTCTCTTTTGAGAATACAACTAACTTGATTGCTAAAGTAATTCTCCAAAAGATACTGAACTCCTAAGCCGGAAGAAAAAAAAATAATTTAGTAAAAGAGAGATCTCCATGTTTCTTAAACATTTACAGTATTTTGAGGCATTTTGCGGGAAAACGAAGAAGAGAATGTAGTGCCTGAGAAGATAGGCAGAAAAGGGCTGTAGGGAGAGTGGTCTCCTAAATGTTTTAAGAAAGGTTATTTTGCACTTATGTTTCTTCAAACTATCAATCAAATGTAATGTGAAAATAAAGACATCATTTATACAAAAGTGCATAGAAAGTTTACCTCCTGCATACCTTTTGTGAGGAAGCAATTTGAAGACATCCTCCAACAAAGTGTGAAATCCAAGAAAGAAAGAGCCTTGAGCTATTAACAATCTCTGCAAATGACTCGAAGTCCAATAAAAATAAATCAGAGGCTGACAGCAATGTAGGCAACCAATAAAGCAATTGCTCCAAATTAAAATGAAAAACTTTTCAAGCAGGAGAAAGGAATTGATCCTATTCAATGAGTTGGATGAGCAAGGAACAACCAGGCCATAATGATATAAAAAGGCTTCACTTTTTCCCTAATAACTAGAAACCTCAGCAAAAGAAGTGGTCTCACAGGAAAGCTACGGCCCAGACATGAAACAAACTAAACTATGGCAAAAGAGAGTATTTTAAAGATACCAAGTAAAAGGAGTTGGAGAAAGTATGTAATATTTTCTTAAAATGTATAATGATCAAGATTAACATAAGTATACTACTATAAATGGGTTTTTATTCGAGGTCATCTTTGAAAATTTCCACACAGACAAATTAGTGATCTTTGAGAAGTTCTCCCTTTTTGTAAAATGAGTATTCAAAGCAACCAAAGAAGCATATGTGTCAAAAGTTTCCCTACAAGTGCTCCAAATTGTGGATCTTAAGTAACAAGTGGACAGTGTAGTAATATCCAATAGAGGCATGAAAGATGATTGGAATATAAATAGATGTCTATGTGGCTTTACTCCTTAGTGTTGTAATTAAAGGAACTGAAAAACTTACTCAAAATTAGGCCAGTGAAGATGAGCGATCCCTGTAAGGTTCCCAAAGGCCTTCAATTTTCACTTCCGGAGAGCCTTGTACTTGTGCATTGTGGATCCGTCTCTTGGGTCCCACACACAGAACTCTAAGTCATGTCCCTCCTGCTGCAACAGCTCCTGAAACACACTTGGCCAACCCTCTCTCTCTCTAGGGGTTCCAGGAACAACAATGAATAAATCCTCTTCTCTAAATTCTCCCTGATTTCAAGGAAGACAATGGGGATAAAAGTGGCAAATCTGATATATTCCTGTTATTGCAGTCTATCTATTAAAAAAATTAAAAATTAGAACTTCACCCCTGGATTTGAAATTACCTTTCATTTGACAGAACTCCAAAGAATACACTGCCATTCTGCAACAGAGTCATGTCACCACCCCTACCAATGTATAGCTAAATAGCAGTGAACAGAGGTTCGGAGGGTGAGATGTCAATCAATGCAGGAGGGGGCAGGGGACTGCAGGGCACATACTCTCTTGGGACCAGAAGAGAATACAGAGATGTGCTAACTTCCTGGCCTGTGGGCGGGAGTCCTGTGCCAAAAAACACTTGGACAACAGCCCCACAAAGATGAACACAGCAGGGTTTCAGGGCTAGAGAGAGGACAGGAGAAAAAGCAGTCCGATGTGACAAAAGCAGAACACAGTGTGTCAGGGAGAGGCAGCTGCCCTGGCTTTGCAACGCACTGTTTGAGTGACTTAGCAGCTTTACCAGCGCTTAGAGCCACATTCTCCTGTACAACTCAGGGTGCTGACAGCCGCATCTCAGGGGGATGGGCATAAAGTCCCTGGCTCGTATTGCACACCACGCTTAGCTGCTTTGCTTCCCTATATCCCACTGAGTCCTTAGACTTCACTCTGTGTCCGCCTGCTGGCGGCTCTACTTAGCTGTGGCAAGTGAGTACCACATTCACCCCGCCTCGTTCCTTTCATCACCCACCTTAGAGTTCCTTACTGCTATGCCACACGTGTTGCCTTGACTTCCAGAGATTTATGGAAATGCCTGGGATCAAGGGCGTCCAATGCTTTGAGAATTTTGCAGGAAAGTAGACGGTGAGCAGGAGAGTCTGTCAGGGGCTAACAACCTAGGCAGCTCCACCTGCTCAAGGTCAGTGTTCTTCCACTGTCTCACTCCTTGCCAACCCCCTTCAAGGTTGGCTGTAGCAGGGGTCACATTCTGTCAATTTCTAGGAAAGCCTGGAGCTACAGGGACTTTGGATCCTGGATTCTCTGTGGACTTAGAAACTCCACCTTTAGACATGTTCCTTTTAAATGTTTCCCACCATGTGTGTCTTGAAAACACGCATGGGGTTTGAAAAGCAAAGCCCTTTCCATTGCTCTCACTTCTGCTGTGGGTACTTTTGTGATAAAAGCCATTCACATTTGTTTCTAACATTGAAAGCCTCATAATCTTATGATAATTTTTTTCCATGCAAACATCATGGCCAGTGACTATTTTCTGGTTGCTCTACTGTGAAAAGCTTGGCTCATTGGTACATGCAATGTCACTTTACCTCGCCCTCCATGTCCCTAAGCAAAGGTCATGCAGGACATACCCTGGCAGTGACATCAGGCCAGGTGGCTGCCTGCTCTTCAGGGCTAGGCAAGAGATTGAAGAGAGTAGTAGTGTTCATCCATTGACATGAAGGGGAATTTCACCCTACTATCCACAAAGAATACACAGGATTCAACTTAAAACTAGCATCTGTGTATATAAATGTTTTCCCCTTCCTTTTTTCTTTGTTTTCTCCTTTGCTTCATCCAGTTGTTCCCTCCTCATGAATAGTTTGTTTCCCTTTCACAGTACCTTTCAAATTTCATTTGCTTTTTAAGGTTCTTACACTAGGGAGTCAGTACAACACTCCTGATTTCTACTGGCCTACTGAAAGAACAGTTAGTGCTTGCTTTTTTTTTTTCCTCTTTTTAATATTTTGACCAATTTTTCATGCTTAGATCTGGTAATCTAAACAACCAACTTCAAGACAACAATACACAGTATAACAACCATTGTTGAATTTCTATCATTTTGTTTAGTGAAATTCTGTACTTTTTCTAATGTGTTTTTTAAAATTATTTTTTATTGTCTTTAAAAAATAAAAAAAGTAAATAATAAAGTTGAAAATTATCAAAAATAGTTAAAATAGTACAATAAAACCAGTATCTGAACATGAACTAATTGTGCATGTCACCCAGACCTGAGGGCCCTCACCCCAGAAGTACAAACATGGGTCACAACAACATTCTCAGATTCTCTTAATTTTTGCATACCACCTTGCTAAGTACCTATATGTGGTCCTAGGGATGAAACAGAAGCACATTACCACTGAGCTGCATCTCTGTACCTTCTTATGTTCACAGAGTCTCACTTTGTCGGCCAGGATGGGCTCAGAATTGTGATTCTCTGAGGGCCAGCCAGGAAGATCAACAGACGAAAGTACCTGCTTAGGCAGAGCCCAGCAGCCAGGGTTCAAGCCCAGCATGCAGTGCCAGCCCCACCCCCAGGGCAGGCTGAGATTATGATTGAGACTGGGTGTGGTAGCACTCCTGACCTTGCCCCCAAGGGGGGCAAGGTCCCCCCTCTACTGAGAGAGGGATTGAGAACTGATGTGGGGGAGCATGCCTGTAATCCCAGCACGTGGGTGGCTGAAAACAGGAGAATCACTATGAGTCTGATCTACGAAGTGAGACCCTATAGATTCTGTAGACCCTGCACTATATACATTTTAAAAATAAAGATTTTCACACCTTGATGACTTCACCGCAGCTAGTGACCACAGAAGGAAAGAGCTCTGAAAAATAACAAGGAACCAAGGAATTCAACAACTGCAAGATGATGCAAAGATGAACAACGTAAGATTGATAAGTGTCAATGAAAAAGGAGTCAACACAAATGATATTAAAAGATTATTTGTAAAAATAATAGTGGAAAACTTCCCTCACATAACAAATCTGACCTAGAGATGAGTGAGACATGTAGAACTCCAACAGTACAAACCAAAACAAATCTACACACAGACATACAAAAATCAAGATCCTAGAAATTCAGCACAAAAATGACAAAATAAATGCTGTAAGAGAAAAGAAATAAATCACTTATAAAGGAAAGCCCATCAGAATCACAGATTTCTCAATATAAACCATCAAGTCAAGAAGAATTGGAGTAAAGTATTTCAAGTCCTCAAAGAAAACAACCTCAAGCTTAGATTATAATTCCCAGCAAAACTACCTTTCAAAATTAATGGAGCAATAAGACAGTCCCACAGCAAAGAACAACTGAAGAAATCAATGAACACCAAACCCAACCTCAAAAAAAAAAAAAAATTACTGAAATAGTAGAAAGAGATAGAAGTGACTGTAATTACAAGAGTAAACAGAAAGAAATCACCAAATAAGATGAGCAATTAAACACACAGGAAAGGTAGGGAAATGACTACAGGAAAATAACATGACAAAGATAAGCCAATGCAAATCAGTTATAACTATCAGTGCAAATGGTCTCTATTCACCAATTAAAAGAAACAGGCTGACAGAGTGGATCAAGAAACAAAATTCACCAATATTCTGTGTACAAGAAACACATTTAACTAAAACAGAAATGAAAGAGACTGAAAATCAAAGGATGTAAAACAATACTCCATGTGCTTGGAACTCAGAATAAAATAGGGGCAGCTATTCCATTCTCAGATAATGTGATTTTCAAAGCAAGAATGATAAAATGAGATGGAGAGGGCCGCTGTATGCTTATTAATGCAAAACCTTGAGAGGAACAGATAATAATCATAAATATGTATGCATTAAATATGGCAGCACCCAAGTATATAAGACAAATTTTAGTGGACATGAAAAATCAAATAATCAATAACACAATTATAATAGGTGACCTTAGCATGCCATTATCTCAAAAAGATAGGTCAACTAGACAAAAAATTAGCAAAGAGGTAGCAGAACTGAATCAAACCTTTGAGCAAATGGACATTTACAGCATGCTTCACTCAACAGCATCGGCACATAGATGCTTTTCAAGTGCTCACAGGACATTCTCTGAAATAGATCACATACTAGTCCATAGAACATGGTACATAAATTCAAGGGAATTAACATTATTCCATGCATACTCACTGATCTTAGTGCAAAGACAAAAGAAACTGCAAGAAGTCCACAAAAACAAAGAAATTAGGTAACAACCAATGGGCCACAGATGAAATTAAAGAAGAAATTAAACATCTATGATCATATCAAAATTTAGACACAGCTTACTGAAATTTTAGTGACAGAATGAAAGCAGTCCTTAGAGGAAAGTCCGTAGCAGTGAATTCTCACAGTAGGGAAACAAAAACAAAATGAGGAAAAGTACCCTGATGCTACGCTTCAAGCTTCTAGAAAAACAAAAGTAAAAAACAAACAAAAAATAAATAAACCAATCAAGCCCAACGCCTGCAAAGTGGAGAAAACTATAAAGATCAGAGTGGAAAGTAATGCAATTGAGACAAATAAAATAATAAAATGAATTAATGAATCAAGCACTTAGTTATTTGTTTGTTTGTTTTGAACCGGGAAATGAATGTAGGCCCCCGTACTTGCCAGCCAAGTGCTTAGTCTACTGAACTATCTCCCTAGTCCCAAACATTTGGTTCTTTTTTTTTAATTTCTTTAGCTTTATTTATGTTATGGCCAGCTCAGCTTGCCCTGGGAGTTGGGCTGGGGCTTCACGTGGTGCCGGTGATTGAACCGCAGTCCCTGCGGTTGACTAAGCTTGCCTAAGCAGACACTTTAGACTGCTGAGCTATCTCACTGGCCTCACACTTGGTACTTAAAAGATGAAACAAAATTGATAAATCCCTAGCCAATGTCATTAAAAAAGGAAAGAAAAAAAAAAACTGAATTCATGCAATAAGGAATGAAAAAGGTGGAATTACTATAGAGGGGGTAGAAAAAGAATATCATCAATATCAACAAGGGTCAGTGAGATAGCTCAGTAGATTAAGTGCCTGCTTAGCCAAGCACAGGGACTGAGACTCAATCCCAGCATCACATCCCATGCCAGCCCAGCCCCCAGGTGCCCTGACCTGGGGCTGAGACCAGGCATGGTGGTCCATACCTATAATCCCAGCACAAGGGAGGCTGAAAACAGGAGGATCATTAGAGTTCAGCCTGCATAGTGAGATCTTCTATCAAATACATTTTTTAAAAAGAGACAAGAGCACATGCCCCAATGGATTTACAGCTGAATGCTATAAGAAATTTAAAGAATATTTAATACCAACTATTCTAAAATTTCTCAGTGAAACTGAAAGCTAAGCAATTCTCTCAGACTCATATCTGCAGATAATGTTACCCTAATACCAAAACCAGAGAAAGGCCTCACCAAAGAAGAGAATTACAAGCTAATCTCCATCATGAACATTGAAGCAAACATACTCAATAAAACACTAGCAAATAGAATCCTGAAAATCATCAAAATTGTACACCATGACCAGGTAGGATTGATCCCAGGGATGTCGGGTGTTTCAACATATGCAAAACTGTAAGTGCAGTTTACCATATCCACAGAGCCAAAGACAAAAATCATATGATCACCTGCATAAACACAGAAAAAGCTTTTGATAAAGTCCAATATTTGTTCATCATGAAAACAGAAAATTGAAATAGATGGTCTTTACTTTACTCTGATAAAAGCCATCTATGACAAACCAACAGCCAACAACATTTTAAGTGAACAAACACTGAAAGCTTTTACCCTAAAGTTGGGTACAAGACTAGGATGTAGACTATCACCAATCCTAGTCAATACAGTTCTGGAAACATCAGCCAAAGCAATTAGACAAGAAAGAGAAATTAAAGGTATAAGAATTGGAAAGAAAGAAGTTAAATTATCATTATTTGCAGAAGACATGATACTCTACATGGGAGACCCAAAACACAGATCTGAGGATCAATGGAGCAGATTAGAGAATGCAGAAACAATTGCAACTGTCCCGCCGGCGCCGCCGCGCCTGAATGGAACTACTTCTTCTCGCCTGTAGCTCACCCGCTGTTTGGTTTGACCAGGACACCTACCAGGTAAGGATCTCTGAAACTTTCTTTAATCTCCCTGCACAAGCCCACCTGAACTATAGTCCGGAACTTATCCACCAAACCCTCTGGCCTCGTGCCAGGCCGGTAAGGACCCTCAGCCTGCGTCCATCCTTGGTCTCAACTCCAAAACTCTGACTCCACCCATAGTTCAGACCCACAAGGCCTCACAACAG
>PVKN010019827.1:0-16207 GCA_004027915.1 Capromys pilorides | reverse complement strand
CTTAAGTTTGCAGACCAAAAAATAAGAGAAAAAAAAGGGCTATGTTATAGATTGTGCATAGGTATTCCCCCAAAGCCTCATGCAGTCATAGAGTGGCTTCTGAAATTCATAATTGATTATTGTGGAAATGGGTGCTGCCTCTCCCTTGGGGCAGGTGATTTGCATTTCAATGTAAGGTAGGAAGAGAAGTTAGCTGCTTGAGCTGCTACTAGCTCTCCCTTGCTCTTGCTGTATGTCCACTGCCATGGAAGGTTGCCCTCTGCCATGTGCCAGTCTGCTTTGGAGCCAGCCGAATATGGACTGAAACCTCTAGTAACTGTGAGCTAAATAAACCTTTCCTTCCCTCATTTTGAGTGTCGGGTGTCTGTCCCAGCAACAAGAGAAGAGTAACTAAGACAGGCTACAAGGACAGTCAATATTTTGGCCCTAGCCCTTCAAGGTCAGTGAGGACTCAGAACATAAGAGAACCTGTACTGTAACATCCTATAACTCACTGGTGTCCCAAGTTTTCTGTTCAAGGAGATTATGGGGCCACAGAGGAAAGGGATTGACAATGTATAGTGTGCCTAAGAAGAGTTATTTAGAGAGAAAACATTCTCTCAGGCTTTCACAGAGAGTAAACTGGTCAAGCAATGGCTGTGACTCATCCAGACAGCTAACACTGACAAAAGTTCTATAAAACACTGTACGCGGTTTCAAGGTTTATCCTGAGGGGATGCGACTGACTTTGTCAGATATAAAAGTTACATATTTTGTTATACAGGTCTTGTTTTAACTTGGCCTTAATTACCCAGGAGAAAAGTTTAACTACAAGGCATAAAAAGTAAAGCCAGATTAGTATGCTGAGCTGTGAAAGGCTCAAATCAGCAACTTCCGCCACTGCCAGTTCTGCCAATAACCCATCATTAATATGGAATATTGGACTACTTATACAACTATTTTCTGTTAGTTCAATGAGAGGAAATATTTGTACCATAGTGTTTAGAAAAATTATCATGTGAATTGTATTAATTACTGTGGTGTCCTACTAACGTGTTGTGAAACTGTCCCATTGTTATTTCTTATTAAAAGAAAAATAAAAAGAAAACAAAAACAAACAAGCAAAATAGATGAAGCACTGCAAAATGAGCCTCGCTGCGCTCCGTACCTGAGGGACGTTGCCACGGTGGAGGAAGGGGAGCAGCAGCGTGATGAGCCAGGAGCTCTGCTCTCTGTCCTTCATGAATGCGCTGATCCTAGCAAAGGAAACCAATGGGCGTGTCAGGGAGACGCAGCAGTCAGAGCCTTCTCCGGCCCTGGCCCCTGGCTGCTCCCAGTCTCCTGTCACCTGTCTGCACTGCAGAAGGTGACCAACCAGGCGAGGTCTGGTAACCAGGAGTTTTTCTTTAGCAAGGAAGTTAAGTTTTTAGTGCAAGACTTAATGTTTCATGCCAAAGCTGCCAATAAATTCCCCTGCAGCCTCCCAAGATTGGGAGTGTGGCACCGCTGGGAGGACGCAGAGGGGGTTTTCGAACTCTGATCTCTTTACCTCACCTCTGCCTGACCTCCTCCCCACCTCCCACTGCTGCGCTGTCCAGATGAGAGACTAGGGGAATTTAGCCGGTTTCCCATTCTGCATAACCTGTAAACATAAAACACTGCGAAGAACCTTTCAGAAGACTAATGTCGTTTCAAGTTTCTGGTGGTGAAAATAACAACATCAAAAAACCTGACACCTAAATTTAATTTCTGTCAAATTAAAATTCAGGATAGAATCATCGCTTACTCATGTTTATTATTCCTGTCCTCTAGAGAAATCACAATTACAAACTCCTAATTTAATTGACAAAACACTCTTTAAAAGACTTCCTTGATTCTCAAAAAACAAAAATGATTTGTTCTTTCAAGGTGGTTATTTTTATTAAATAAAAAAAATCTAAACTGGATATGATTTCATAAAGTTCGAGGCTTAATTAAAGTACACAAAGCCCAAACATCAAATCTATTAGCTTAACTTAGGACTTTGAAGTTGTTTTTAGTAACACTGGATGAAGGCAGAAGCCATCAACAGTCTGCAATGTTTAGCATAGACCCTGAATTCTGCACTAACTTAAAGCAGAGGGCATTTAAAATACTGAAAACTTCCTTTGTGCAATGAATCCTGGGGTGTGCGTCCCCACTGTTCTGTCTTTGGTGGTGCTGGGGATTGAACCAGGGCCCTACATACACAACTAAAAAACTTAAAATCGTTAGCACATTCAAATAACTGAAAAGCAAGATAAAATTTAAAGTAAGCGAATGTTATCTTGTTAGCACGAATATGCTGACTTACTTTGAAAGAATGCCAAGTTCTTTACTGACTTGTGCCCTGTTTTTTTTCTTTTTCACCTTCTCTGCACTGATTGTGGTTTTGCTGAGATACTGGAGAATTACAGGCACGTGAGGCAGAATCAACCTTCCTCCCACAGTGATGGACTCTGAAACAGACAGCAGTTATGGTTTTGAAGTTTAAAACTTCACTTAAAGCACAGTTGCACAGTATCCTTTGGGTGAGAGATAAAGCATTTGGCTACTAATGAAAATTTAAACTCTAAATATTAGAAGACTTTTAGTTCAGAAGAGCTATTCTAGATGGGAAATGAAGGATGTCCACGAGAAAGCCCAAAGGCCTGCTTGTGCCAGGTCCTGCTAAAGGAAGGGGCCCTGGGGCAGGCTGGGAGGGCGACTGCAGAGACATAGCGAACTCAGCAGTCACCTCCTAAGGCAGCGAGACTTGCTGTCCTGCAAAAAAAGCTGGATTCCTCCACGTGCAAAGAAACACCTTTCTGTAAGTGAGAATAGTTCCCAGAGAAAAGACACTTAGGAGCACGAGCCAGAAATTCAGTGGCCAGCGACTTTGTTATTGAGGGCCTGCACTCTGTGGGGTCCCAGCATCACCCACCGGTTGTGTCGCCTGGAGGGCTGGTGGATGCCCAGTTGGTCACCGGCAGGCTTGGCACTGTGTCTGTGGACTCAAAATCTGGAAGGCTCAGGAGGTCGTCAACTATGTCCATCACAATGCTGGCTGTGGCCTCGGAGAGATTCTTTGCTGAGAGAACTGTGAAGACGTTGGTCAGGACGTCACATTCTGGGTGCCCTGGCTTCTGTTTAGCCAGCAAAGGGAAATACCTGCAAGAACAAGGCCACTCTGATGATCGCCTTGCTTCTTACTGTGCTGCTTTCCACTCCTTTTCCACACGACTTTCACAAGTGCAGTCGTGCACAAACCCTGGCAAGATTCTTTACTTACATGGGGAGTGGCC
This sequence comes from Capromys pilorides, assembly GCA_004027915.1. Lineage (NCBI taxonomy): Eukaryota > Metazoa > Chordata > Mammalia > Rodentia > Capromyidae > Capromys > Capromys pilorides. The sequence continues at coordinate 12,926 of PVKN010019827.1, read as the reverse complement.
TGCAAGCCTGAAGAGGATTAACTCCCAGCACCCGTGAGCTCCCCTGTGTAGGTACCGCACACATGCATTTCTTAGTTAATCCTTGTAACAGGTCTAAGAGACTATCAACTACACGTAAGAGACAGTCTTCAGTGAGGCCAGAGCTAGAAGTGGTGGAGGTGGTTTAAATAATGGTCTATTCCAGCCTTAGATCTTTGTGAGGATGAAAGGGAGGTATTTTTTCACCGTTAGCTTTACTATCATAAAAATCAATGTACAATAGCTCAGTGGACTACAGTGCCTGCTTAGGCAGAGTGCAGTGGCTGGGGTTCGATCCCCAACATGCTATGCCAGCCCTACTTCCAGGGTGTCCTTAGATGGCAAGACTGAGACTGAGCATGGTGGCACACACCTGTAATCCCAGTGTCTGGAAGGCTGAAAACAGGAAGATCACTATGAGTCCGATCTACATAGTGAGACCCTGTAGACCCTGCACCAAATACATTTAAAAAAAAATCAATGAACAACAGGATTAGTAGAGATACAGAACCATCTGGTGTATCTGAACACACAACATGCAGAGCTGTTGGGAGGGCTGGATCCATTCCTAGTAATGAGAGCTGAGAGACAGGCCGCCCTCTTGGAAAAGCACAAGATCCAACCAAGGGAAGCTGGCGGTTCTTTAGTCAGAGACACAATCCTAGCAGTCCAATCCCCACAAAAGATTTATGTATTTAGTTTTTCCCATCGAAGAATTACAACAATTTCTTTCAATTCATTGTAACTGGAGAAACAGTTCAAGTACTTTAATGCACTCAGCAAACAGGAAAAGTTCTTTTTATTATTATTATTTATTTTTTTTGCAGAACTGGGGATCAAACTCAGGACCTTGTACTTGCCAGGCAGGCACTTGTGCCCCTGAGCTACCTCTGCAGCCCCCATCAGGAAAAGTTCTAAGAGGTCACAGCTGCACAGCATCCTGCCCAGCAAATGCGAGCTACAGCACAGGCAAGTTTTCATCTCTATGATCAGTGAAGGAGGCTGCTATTGTTAGGGCCCTGCTCACAGGTGGTAAAACCGAAGCTCTAGGAGCCACGGCACTATGGACACAGTCTTGAAGCTACAGCTCCATGACGAAGTCCAGCAGCTCCACGTGCCAGGAGTACTAATGGGCCCCGATCAGGAGTCCTGTTCTACGGAAGATGAATCAATACTCAGTGTGATGGGGTCTCTGCAGGCAAGGAGACGGCTTGATGGAGGTGGGATCGGACTGAGCTACAGGAGTCAGGGTGACCAAAAGAAGTGCCAGGGGAGTGGCTGGGACCATTTAGGTAAGTGTTGGTTCAGCCTAATTAGTCAGTGACTCTTCACATCCCCAGACAGTAAGCTGTACTCACACTACCTATGGACTTGGTGGTCACCTAATGTCTGACACAATCTGTCCTTACATGTAAGCTTAAAGATACTGACTGCAGTTTAGCTTTACATGCATTGATGAAAGTACTAAGTATAACTCAGATGGAAAATGGGCTTTAATACCTGTGTGGTAGTTGTTACACTGTGTCAACTTGAGGAAGCTTGGCTGGATCAGCTGGTTCCGGGCTGTGGGGGCCCCATCCTGTAGGATGTGGAGGGCCTGCCCTGGGATGTGATTGGTTCCACCCTGGGGTGTGACTGGCTCCACTCTAGGGCCAGATGGGCTACCCCAGCATGAGTCCGCACAAAAAGTATGTAAAAAGAAGTTGAGGAAGACTATGAGGCCCTGCCCTGCCCCACTTTCCTGAAGAAGTCCTGGTCATTGGAGGAGCTTGATCTTCGCGCTGCCATGCCACTTCGGAGGAGTTCCGATCTACAGTGGAGCACTGGTGCACAATTTGGAAGAGAGAGGCTTGATGGATGCCACAGCTGCTGCTCCTCCTCTGCTCTTCATTGTTTTCTGCCACTGAGAGCTGCTATTGTTTGCCTTGGAGCCAGCGGAGTATGAACTGAAACCTCCATAAACTGTGAGCTAAATAAACCTTTCCTTCCTTCATTTTGAGTGTCGGGTACTTGTATCAGCAATGAGTAAAGAGTAACTAAGACAACCCGATTAGTTTAAGTAAACTTTAAATGCACTGCAGATCCAGAACCTATTTTCACTGATGTTTCCACAAAGTAACTCTGAAATACCCGCTCATTCAGTTGTGTGTTACAAGGGCAATCAGCCCCTGTACAGACGACTTTTAAAGGAAAAAGAAGTTCTGTCACCAGCACCCTCAGTTGCTGTACCACTGCTATTTCTCAAACCAAAACAGGGGCAAGAGCTGTCAGGACAGAAGCGAGCACACATGACACCGCTGAGCCAACTGGGGCAGCTTTCCTGGACCAGAGTCCCTCACCACTGCCGTGCGCGGACAGTGCACACCTGTACACAGTTCTCAAGTATGCCCAGGAACCTCTGCTTGGAGATGTTCGCCATTAGCCATACATAACATGTTATTGCACTGGAAAATAAGGGAGAGCCCTTCCTGTTGACAAAACAGACCTTCCCAAAGGAGATGATGGGTTTTTGAAGCCTACTTAATATGAAAAAATATTCAGGACAAAACAGTAGATGAAAAAACCAAATCAGAGGCTGGTTATATATGGGAGTGTGACTCCCAACTTTATAAAACTCAATACCAGGGTCTTAATTAACATTACTGAGTCAATATCAAAACTGTTTCTGACCATAAAATGTAAATAAATATATCTTTCTAATTTTAAGTGGGAAATGGGAAAGACAGTAGAATGCTGATCATAAACTGGCATCTGTTTTTAAGAGCACCCCATCAATTCCAGTCTTCTAGCTCCCAAATTTTATTGGACTATAAAAACTGTAAAAATGTATTCACTGATTTAATAAGACCTACAAGTTTAATTAAGTTGTAATTGTTATTTAGGTCTACAGGGTCTCACTACGCAGATCGGACTCGGAGTGATCCTCCTGTTTTCAGCCTCCCAAGCGCTGGGATTACAGGCGTGCGCCACCACGCCCAGTCTCAACTGCCTTCTCAGGATGCTCTGGGGGAGGGGCTGGCCCAGCATGTCTGTGCTCTGCCTAAGCAGGTGCTTCAGTCTGCTGAGCTAGCTGGCCGGCCCTGCAACTTTTATTTTACCTCTTTTTCTTTTATTACACACAGTTCAGACCCGACAGTGGCTGCCCACCGACAGTGCCTATCCCTGTCTTTGGCACCCAAAGTCCACACACCAGGGCCGTACCCCTGAGCTCCTGCTCATTCTCCCAGAAGGGAACTGAATGCTGAGCTTGGGGACACAGACAGGACAGTAGTGACAGAGCTGGAGGAGCAGGCTGGAGAGGGCAGGAAAGCTGGGGCATGGGCACCAAGTTACAGCTGGATGAGAGAAAGCAGCTTCGACGTTCTGTCACAAACTAGGGCAGCTATAGACAAGGCTAAGAGCACTGCAGTGGAGAAACGCTGCTAGAAAGGCTGGCAGAAAGGGTAGTAAGTGCTTTCACTACAAGGGACAATCAGTAAGTAAGCAGGTGATGGGCCTACCCTGATGTGACATTACACTGAATACTAAAATGCCACAGTACCCAGAGCATAATCTAGGTATCGGGTTTCTGGATTTTTGAGACAGGGTCTTACTATGTAGTATGAAGGACCACCTGAGCACTTCTCCTTTAGAGAAGAGTGACTGTCTCCATTTTGGCTGAGCACCAGACTCCCAAAACATTAGATCCTATTTCAACAGCATAATGCAAATTACTTTCGATGCATATGGCAGAGGTAGATGTTGGCTGCCTACCTAGCTCAGCTCACAGTGCTGACCTACTTTCCATAATTCTCAGTCATTGCTCCTCAAGCTGCTCCTCCTTCACTGACTAAAACCCGGGTATGGCCCTGGTCAGCTTCTTTGTTCCGGAGAGCAATCTTCATGGCTGGACTTCGGACCCCTTGGCTCCCCAATAATTATAAATGTGCTTTAGTGTCTTTACTTTTGCTGTGGATTGCACTGGGAATGGTAGATTAGAGTTAACTTGGTGGGATTCCAATGACATATCTTTGGGATTACAAATATTGAGCTCTTAGACAGAGATGAGAACCTCTGTAGGGACTCCTATAATGTAGCCCAGGCTGGTCTTGAACCAAGCATGGATTCCAGGCTGGCCTCAAACTCACGGCGATCTTCCTACCTTCGCCCCTACTGGGGTGACAGGTGTGCAATGCTGTTCCTGGCTATGTGTCACTTTTTTTTTTAAGTTTCTCACATGACTCTAAATATTTTCTATCTTGTTTAATGCTTATGCACAAATGGGCATGTGCCTGAACACTTTTCCTGGACCATGTTATACATACTGTTTAGCATTCTTTCTTTTTTTCTTTTTTTGTCTTTTTGAGGCAGGGTCTCACTAGGCAGTTCAGGCTGGCCTTGAGCTCACTTTTGTAGCCCAGGCTGGTCTCGAACTCACACTGATCCTCCTGCCTCAGCCTCCCAAGTGCTGGGATTACAGGCGTGTGCCACCACGCCCGGCTTCTTTATTTTTCTTAAAGCTACATGTTTTGAGATCTTTCCATGCTCTTCACCACCTGCCTCACCTTGAACTGCACCCAAAGGAACTCACCATGTGGAAGACCACAGCATGTGATTAGCTCCCCAGACTTGTCTAGGCTACACTAGCTTAAAATCCATGCTGTTTTATTATTATTTTAGCAGTGACTAAGTTTACTCAAGAAAGCAGAAAGGAAGAATGGACAAGAAGTTGGCCCTGCAGAGCAAGCTTGGGCTGTGTGAGTACGAAGAGGGAGAGTGCTGAGTGGAAAGCCCCGCGGTGCCTGGGACATGCAGCGTGGGCAGCGCACAGGGCAGAGAGAGCCCACCGTCCCAATGAGCGCCCACCGCCGCACTTTTGAGGCTGGGGGCTGGGCTTATACCTTGAATTTCTGCTCCAGACACTGATGAGCTTCAGCAGAGGAGTGGGCGAGTACTGAGTCTCAGATCCAAGTCGGCAGATCTAAGAGACAAAATAGAGATCTAAGAGACAAAACAGAACATGAAATGGAAACACCTGTTACAGAACGACAAAAACAAGAAACAAATCCAGCTTGGTGGTCCACATCTATCACCCCAACACTGGGAAGACAACATAGGAGGATCACTGTGAGTCCAAGGCCAGCATGAACTACACAGCGAGACCCTGTCGCAAAATAACATAAAAACTAGCTAACAAAAAGAACACACACAAAAACCATGCCAAGGGTAAAACAGCCAAGGGACAGAGAGCAGTGTGTAAAGGAGACAGGAGAAGATACAGCGTGCACAGAAAACATGGCAGAGCAATGCCAGGCAGGCTGAAGCAGCCGTGCGACCGCGCAGTCCTGAGCGGTCAGAGCGGAGCCTCCTGGAGCGTCCTCAGCATTCCCTGCTGCTGCAGCAGGCTGTCACCACCAGGGAAGTCCCTCTTGCTGAGCGAGAAAGACACCCGTGTAGGCCCTCGAGCTGCTCATGTGGGACACTGTGAAAACTGTCACCTTGGTCTGAGACAAGATCAGACTCACATCTGCCTTAGGTATAAATGATAGGTAGTTAAGAAAGCAACTTGTTAGATCTGGTGGCAGAGGAAAAGAACAGTGTTCTAAGGTCTTCCAGAGTAGGCTAAGTGTGGTGGCACAGGCTCGGAACCCCAACACACCGGGAGGCTGAGGCAGGAGGGTCACAAGTTCCAGTATAACTTTGACAGTGTCTCAAAATAAAAAGTGGGGTGTGGCCTACGAGTTGAGTGGCACAGTCTGTCACAGCCAAACCTGGAAACAGCCCAAATGCCCCTCGGCTGGTGAATGGGTAAAGAAGATGCTTTGTTTTGTGTTTATAATGGAGTACTACCTCTGCCATAAGAAGGGCAAAGTCAAGACATTTCAAGGACAATGGAGGCACCTTGAAACTATACTTGTTAGTGACATAAATCAGACACACCCATGTAAATACTGCATTGATCCTGTCATCGAGAACTGATAGTGTAGATAAAGACCAAAATGTGTATTAGGTATTGTGAAAGAGGAAAGGAAAGAAGGGAAAGATAAAAGAAATGAGAAAAGAAAGAAAAAGTGAGGGTCGGATACACACTCACCATACTAAGAGCTTACTTAGGTAAGGGCAGGGGCCAGGTTTGATCCCTGGCACTGCCCTGCCCCTGGGTACACTGAACTAGCGATGGAGGCCAGATGCACGCCTGTAATCCCAGCACTAGGGAGGCACAAATCAGGAGGACCACTGTGAGTTCGAGCTGCATAGTGAGACCCGGCACAAAAGAAAGTAAAAACAAACAGAAATATTTTTTGTAAATGGGGAGGGGAGGAGAGTTTGAAGGGAGAGTAGGGGAATGGAAAAGAAACACAATATATCACGTACCAATTGGTAGCTAGCTACTGATTCTCTATGATGAATGTGATCATTATATAGACCCAAAATGTACCAAGAAAATGACTGAAAAAAAGGCAGTGGATGCAGCTCAGTATGAAGGCATTAGGTTCAATGCCCAGGGTCACATATACACACCCACCCACCCACACAAAACAGAGCACTCCAGAAACAAAGAGAATTTTGGTGTTAACAGACAACACCAGGACAAGCTTTCATGGCTGGGCTGTAGCTTACGTCGGTGAATTAATAAGGAAAAAGCAAGAGCGCCCAGGCAGAGCACAGAAGACAAGGCTCACCTGGGGCCAAACTGCACCATGAAACACAGCATCAATTTCTTCTGTTCTGAATGGGTAGGACTCCCAGTCCAGAAAGATATCAGTGACCATTTTGATTCCAAGACGTCGTAAATTTTTTAGCGGGTTAATAAACCGCAGCTGTATCTGCAAAACAAAGATCATGTATTAAAAATCAGAAAAATGCATGTGCACATGCACACACACTCATCATTTAATTAAACTTCTACAGTTCTCAAGTTAACACAATGTATCAATCACTACATTCTACCCCTTGCCAACTTGGCAACTACATACATTTTTTTAAAGCCTGTTTTTAGGTATAAAGACATGCTTATTAACATTTTACAACTTGGACATCATAACACTGGTTTAACTATCACTAAGAATCACTACTAGGGGCTGGGGAGATAGCTCCATGGCACAAGGGTGTGCAGGGCAAGTGCAAGGTCATGAGTTCAAACCCCGGTCTGGCCTAAAAAAAAAAAAAGAATCACTACTATTGGGGCCTGGAGAGATAGCTCAGAGGAATAAGCACCAATCTGGCAAGTACAAGGTAATGAATTCAATTCCCAACCCCACATGCCGGGTGTGCCGTCACAGCCCTGGATACCCTGGTGTCACTACTGTCTATCAACATTATATTATATGAGAAACATTTTGTCCCTGGCCCTCCCAGAGACTCACATACATCTCTTTATGTAAAAGATATTTTAGCCTATCTCTAAGAGTTGCTAGGCATGTTTTCTACTCTCCTGTTTCTCCTGGGCAATGGAGAGCTCAGCTCTATCTTTGCAGTCTGCAGCCTTTAGATGCTTCGTTTTAGGCCAAACTCATTACATTTTAGATCATTCTGCTGGGTTCCTTGCTCTTGATTTTCAACATAAATCTGACTAAAAGCCCCCAACAATAGCTATGTTACTGCCTCAACATTTGACTGCCTTGAAATTTTTTTGTCAGATTAATTGATCTACTGGGCTCAATCTCAGTCTTAGGCAAAGTCCCTGGACATGAGCAAAATTTGGACAAACTTTTTGCCAAGCCATAACACAAATCATCTGGAGTCCAACAACCAAAGTAGTCTTGTCTTTTCTTTTTTTCTTTTTTGAGTAGAAACCTCTCCAGCCTTGTCTTTATAGGCAGGATATTTATTAGCATTTTGGTACTTTGAACTCTAACCAGAATCTCCCATACAGAAAACCAAAGGCCTTTTAGCCCTTTGCTTGTATGCAACACCTCTAAACCTTATTTTAAATCTCTTTTTGTAAGCTATTTTTAAAAGCTCATAGCCCACACTGTCAGGTACCACACAGCACCAATCCCACTCCTGGTACCAAATTTTGTCTCAGCTACTTTTTACTTGTTTTTAGGACCAAGTATCTGACGACCAAAATTAAGGAAGGAAAGGCTTACGTAGCTTATAGTTTGTGGAGGCTTTAGTCTCTATTTGGCTGGCTCCCAGGCAGAGTGGCACATGGCTAAGAGCAGCAGTTTATGGCAGCAAAGATCAAAACAGCAAAGATCAAAGGGAAGGACAGTGGCTACAGCTTCTAGCAAGCCTGTCTTCCCTCCATATAAGCAAGTTATACCCTGGGGCTAAAAATATAAAACTCACACAATGTCCATGCCCCCTCTTATACAAAATAGAAACATCTAATAAATAAAAACCCTGACTCCCTGCTGAGCCACTTAATTAAATTTACAAACTTCTCAAGTTGACACAATGTCTCAACTACTACATATACTAAGACTTGTACAGACATCTGCTTCTCTCTGACACATAAAATCACAACTAAGGTGCAGGCCCCAAGTACAGCAATTAGCTGCTTCTCCACCCACGTGGTACGGCCCTTGTACTGACCTCAACTTCAAAATCTCACTGAGCGCAGTTATTAAAATGCAAGAGAATGAAAATGCCAAAGATTAGCCAGGTATGGTGGTGCACACCTATGATCCCCGGGCTCAGGAGACTGAGGTAGGGGACTGCAATGAGTTTGAGGCCAGTCCATAATTGTACAGACAGACCCTGTCTTAAAAAGCCAAAACAGACAAACAAAAAACAACAGGCCAAAGATTTTAAATAGGTGAGGAATTCAACAAATTTGGGAAGTAAACTTTATGGAAAGAATTTTCACTGGATATCAGAGAATAAAAAGGTTTAGGCCACAAGGAGGAGAGACCAGGCTGAGGGAGATTTCTACCAAACGCAAAACATGAAAACCCAAGAAATTAGGGGCCATGTACCTCCTGCTTTCCCACCTGACTTCAGCTGCAGGCACTGCACAGCCACATGGCGGCATCTATCACCTGCCCGCTCGTGGGGCTGGGGACCAGGTGCACAGTGCTCCATATATCACCGAGTGCTGGGCCACCCCCTTTCACTACCTTTATTCTCAAGCAGGGTCTCACTAGGTGTTGAGCTGCCCTGGCTGGCCAGGCACTTGTGATTCCCCTCCCTCAGCTGGGATCACAGGCGTGCACCACCTTGCCCAGCCTCACAACTCATTTTTATAGATGACCTGTTTCCAAAACATACCACCTGAAATTTATGAGGAAGACAGAAATGTTCCCATATAGTGGCCATCTGGTATATGGTGAAGCTGTTATGAATGAAACAAATAGGGAAGTTACTTGGGAGAATCTGAGATTCTCGCCCACAGAGCTATCTGACTCTTAAACAGCATTGTAAACTCCACAAATGTGGACACGGCTGCCTCAGGTCATGGCCAAGCAGGTCGGAGGGACCATTTCACACAGTCAGCACTTGGCTAATTCACTTATTACTTGTGTTACAGAGGCAAGCACAGTGAACACGGGAACGTGACAGGTACAGGTCACTGCTCTGCTCTGGCTCCAGGAGCGGTGTTTTCATTAGCAGCTGAGCTGTTTCTGAGGAAGATCACACCACAGTGGTATTTGTAGGAAAACAGTTTTGTACCAGCCTGAGCAAATCACAAGGACACACTGGCGTGTGTGGCTTGGATGGGTGCTGTGTCAGGCCCCACTCACCTCCTGACAGGCCATCTCCTGAGAATATGGAGGGAAGCCCTGAGTGCCAGCCACCTCACTTCCATTGCAGTTCCCACATCTGGCACAGTCTCAAGATACTCCACTCCGCATGAAACCCCTATAAACCCTACAGTAACCTCCAGAGCATGATTCAGGCCAGCCATGCCCCTGAGGGAGGTAGTGACACGGAAGAGTGACACTGAGGGCACGGGCGGACGCGTGACTGAGCTCACTCATGAACAGAGAGCTTGGTTTTCCCAGGCAGTCACTACATAGGAGATCAGCATGCCACATGGCAGAGTGGTCTGGCAGGGAAAACACCAGTGGACGCAGCGTTTCCACCTTGCTGCTGGCCAGGAAAAAGGCCGATGGGTTTCCAGGGGCGAAGAGCCCTCACCCCGTGCTGCCACGCCTTTAGCTGCACATAGTTCCTACAGGCCTCTCCCTGTTTCCTCTCCTGGCCTCTTGGCCTCTTCTCCACACAGGCCCACAGTGGCAGTGCAGGGGCACAACCTGCCTCACCCTTGAGTGGTGCCCACCAGCCCCAGCCTCCTGTCCACCCTGCCTGCGCGTCCCATCCTCCGGGCTCTGGCTGCTCCCCTCCTGGGGCTCTGCTGCTCACTTACTTCACCACATCCACACAGGGCCCCAGCAGCCCAGAGCTTCTACTCTGCATGACTGTCTCGAGCCAGCTCACTCAGACCCACAAAGAGAGCCAGCAAGTACTATGAAAGGGAAACTGCATCCATCTGTCATCAATGAGGGTCACCAGCGGAGCCTGAGTATGGATCTCAGGTCAGGACCCCTCAAGACACGAGGTGTGGACAATGTCCTGACACTCCTGAAAGTACTTACTCTCATGGGCTGTGTAAAACCTCAGTTAAACAACTGAATATGTCAATAAATAAGCTAAAAGTCACATAATTCTTTTTATATCCTTAAGCCCTTAACACAGAGAAATATATTTATCTTGGGAGTGCACAAGCGCAGAGGTCTGGAGCACCTCCCAGGCTGTCCCCGAATGCCTATACCACCCAGAGCACAGTGACTTCCCCTTGGTAGAGCTGCCCGCATGGCCTTGGCAGGGTGCTGGCAGGAGTGCTTCCTAATGCCCAGCACTGCAGAGGGAGAGGTGGAGACAGCCTGCGTCTGTAGGCTATTGGGATGGAAATCTAAGCCATTCCGGGGGTGTATCAAACAAACCTCCTGCCTAGTCTCACCTTTCAGAGTTTAAAGTTTCACTGGCTCACATTTGCAGTACACATATAATGACATTTATTATGAGGGGCAGGCACACATACGTTTCCTCTTAAAATATATACTTAAGGAGACCCAGTGGTACAGTCCGTGGCACTTATAAAATACAAGTGTAACACAGTTTGCTTTTTCTAGTGACACCTAAGTAGAAGGATGAAGCCTCTTGTGACATGGAAGGCTGTTCCTCCCAGACACCTCCACAGTGTTACTCGGGGAGGCTTCACTGTCCCCAGGAGAGCGGAGTCATCAGCTGACAGGGGCGGGCAGAAAGGCCTACCTTTTCCCGCTGGTTGAGGGCGTGTGAGGCAGTGGCTGTCATGCACAGCAGGATCTGCAGGATCTTGGGTAAGTAGGCACTGATGAGGTGGCTGATGTTCCTCAGGACGATCTCCAGGCTGTTCAGGACGCCATGCTGACGGCCCAAGGGGAGGACTCTGGACAGATCCAGGTCCTTGATGGCTCGCAGGACGGCAGCATGACACTCTCCTGTGAGCAGAGTGTGAGAGGGGCACAGTGAGGCATTGGGGTCACAGCTTCCTGCAGATGCCCTCGCAGGGCAGGGTCTGCGACTGTGGATGCAGCTTGGAGGGCACCACGCATGCTCTGAGTGGCGTGCCTCCTGGTACTTAAGCACTCAGGGAGCTGAGAGGGCAGCGCACAGCACTGTGTTCCCCTGCAGACAAGGAAACTGAGGAAGAGGGTAAGAAGCCTGTCACAGGCCTAGGTCTCTAAGCCCCACTGTTCCAACTTCATTTCATGGCCACAGAAGACTGAGCTCTAGGCAGTCTTGCTCCTTTGGGCAGCTCAGGCACAGCGCTATGCTGGGCACCAAAGAGTCACACAAATGCCTTGCTGCATGATAAGTTCCCCAAAGCTGAGAATCAAAATGTTTTATTTCTCTGGTGTTCCTTGGTTAATAAATAAAACAAGTCCCTTACGGGGGGCAGGGGGGGGGGGGGCCAAACCAAAAAAACCTCCCACAATACTGATTTCAGAATTTAATCTGAGCTGTTATTGCTTAATTTGTTGTTGTTCTGCTTGTTTTCTGCGGGACCAGGGATTGAACCTGGGCCTTTTGCTGAGCTACATGCCCACCCCCTTTTCTATTACTTATTTCAAGACAGGTAAGTTGCCCAGGCGGGGCTCAAACTGGTGATTCTCTTGCCTCATCCTCTCAGAGCACAAGTATTACAGGCATATCACACCATACCTGGTTTTGATTTCCCTTTTAGTCTCTCTTTCTTAAGACAGTCTCATTATGTTTGTCAGGACGCTTTCAAACTCACGTGTTGAAGTGATCTTCCTGCCTCAGCCTCTTTGGTAGCTGGGACTATAGACATTTCCCACCATACCTAGCCTTAAGTTTTACATAAACCATTTGTAAGGAGACCATGAGCCTCCTAAGCCACACACCTAACAGGCCTGTCTAGGACTCCATCTCTTGTATCTAGTCCTCCAGAATGGAGGGTACATACTAGACAAAAACATTCGGGTTCATTATAGCCAACCTCCTCCACAGGCTAGCATCATACAGGTGAAAACCCACGGCTTTGGTGGGCCTATCATAGAAAAAATAAGAGTCCATCAGCACCCGAGCTACATCCCAGCCCATGCTGTAATGCTTTCTTTAGGCAGGATCTCACTAAGTTACCAGGTTGCTCAGGCTGAGCGTACATTTGTGATCTTCCTGCCTCAGTCTCCCAGAGTGCAAGAATCTGAGGCATATGCTCACCACGCTTGGCTCAGAGCAAAGGTTTTTACAGTCAGAAACACTAGGTATGAATTCCAGCTCTAGTGACTTCCAGGGCTGTTCCAAGGGTGGTTTCATTTGTGAATGAGGGACAATCACGTAGTGACAGCCCATATGGCTGTGTAAGGGTCACCGAGCTGTCTGCACAGGGGCCTGCTGTAACATCTGGTGGAAAGGAGCCCTCAGCCAGCGTCAACCAGTGTCACTGGCCATGGCATCTTGCACTGCAGAGC